>JADCRB010000043.1:0-209667 GCA_021464245.1 Carallia brachiata
AATGTGGTGGTCTTGTGATAAGGCGGCGGTTGATCGCGCATTCGGGTCGGATCTGGATGTGATTGCCATCGGGATTTCAGTCAAGGGCTTGGCAGGGGAGTGATCGGATACGGTTGAGATGCAGCAAAACGGATGCATGGAAAGAAAAATCAGAGAACACGAGCCAATTCCAGAAACAAGGCGCCGGAACGGCGGCCCATAACGGCGGCGGCGAGAAGAATTTTCATGCTATTCATTTTTATTTTTTTTTGGTTTTTTGGTTGTGTGCGAGAATCTCTAGAGAGATACACGGCAGTGAAACGGAGAAACGGTTGCAAAAAACAGGAAAGGGGAAAAAACAGAGAGAAATCAAAAATAACGAGAAAGTCGGGGGAGGAGAGAGAAGAAAACGGTGGCAAAAATTGAGTTAGAAAATATTAAAAATTTTAAAATTCAACAACAAAAATAAAATGATAACATTACGACGATGCGGGACAGGCAGTTCAAAAATATTCAACTGCAGCCGGCTGCGGTTATATCCCGCGGTATCCACGCGGAGCTAACAAGTTTATTTCGATAGAATAAGATTTATAACGTGTTTGTTGTGCTGTGGAAAAGGATAAAAGAAATTATAATAATTATTTTTTTATTTTTTATAATTTTTATATTTATTGAATTAATTTATTTTTTTTATTTTTTTCATAATTTTTTTTTATATTTTTTAATTATAATTTTCTTTATTTATCTCAATAATTTATTTTTATAACTTTGCGCTCACAAAATTTTTCTAATTGCCTCTGCGTAGTAGTGGATGCAGATCTGGACACGTGGACTCGGTGCCGTCGGCGCGTGGGATGCCTGCTTTTATTATTCGCTGGACTGGCTCAGAACGGGATTTTGGCAAGTTAATAGTTTAAGGGTTAAATCGAAGATGTGATATCATCGATTTTTTCACTATACCTTAAAGATAATGGAAAATCTGAAAAATAATAGAAATGCTGAAAAAAATTTTAAGTACGTAATTATAAAAATATAGTGATTACAAAATAATTTAAATTATTAAATTATAAAATATATATTTAATTTAAAAAATAAAAAATAAATAAATTATTTAATATTATTAAATTAATTATACACTTCACAAAATATATTCATATAATTTTATTTATAAAAATATTACGAATTGATCGAAACTCTATAACAAAACCCAATTCTTCGAATACTTACATATGTATGATTTGTACAGTTTATTATTTAATATAAAAAAATAACAACAAAGTGAAAAATTGAAAGGAGAGATTATTTATATTATTTGAATTCAATATCTCTCCACCAAACAAGATTTTGATTCTGTGCCTAGAATCAAATCGGAAAATAAATAATATTAAACTTCAAGATAATGACAGCCTAGGGAAATAAAAGACTCCAAATTTTGTCCACCTATGGGCAGCCTTTTAATGTCAGTTCGGAGTTGTTCAGGAAGACATCCATTTTCTAAACTTGTTTATCCCTGAAATAAAACTTTAAAATTAGTGAAAATCCTGATAAGATAGTTGCAATATTGATCAACAATAAACAAGTTGCCTATTAGAAGTAACAATAATCTAAAATTGGAATATTCCAAGTATAAGATTACGATCCCGATATTCGTCTTTTGTATTCATTATCACCTAAAATGTGGATCGTGGGGAACACTTATTGTGACAAAATGTTGAAGCCACGAAAATAAATGGCGAAAGCCGGAACACCTTCTTATATCGAATAGGTGAGACAACTTCAGTCATTTACTAAAGAGAAAATTAGTGCAAATTTTTTTTAACAAAAAAAAAAGTTCCAAAATAGAGGAAAAAAAAAACTTGTATCACAATTGAAAGTTTTAAATTTAAAGGACGCAATACAACAAATGAATGTTGATTAAATAATATATTTATTTTAAAGCTAAAAATTCAAAAAATATACTACATAGTAAACCTTTGTCATGGTTTCAGTAAATAAATAAAAATAGATATAGATATAGATATAGATATATAAATAGATAGATAGATAGAGTGTTTTATGATTTTTTTTTTTTTTTTTGCCACTTGTTTGTGCTTGCAAGTTGATTACGAGTTCAATTCATATCGCGGTTATCATCTCTTCGGAACAAAGATTTCATGCCATGTCTTGTATAATATGACAGCAAAATTTATATAAAGTTGGACTACTAGACTTAAATTTGGAGGACACAAGTAGAAACAAAAGATTTTATACTATAAAAATATATAGAACACCCCTACATCTGCACCTAGATTTTTCTATTTATAAATTAACTTTTGTTTACATATATTGTCACAAGTCACCGTAATACCTTAATTTATTGCATGGATATACACTTTTTTAAATGAATTGACTTTTATTGCGACTCCAATGTGAGCCTTTCATCCATTGGATATTCTCTGCTTACAATGGTATTCTTTAGTTTTAAAATTTATTAATTAAAAAATATTTAATAACTTTACTTAAATAATTTTAAAATAATAATAAAATAATAAAAATCATTAAATGATTAGATTAATAAAAAAAAACTATAAAATACCGAAACTGTGTAACCATTCGGTGATATTTATTTGAAATCATGTATTTTACTCTTATATTATTTAACGTTCCACGAAAATTCCAACAGCAGTGACAGACACGTGGTGACAGAAGTGGACTCCGGGGAGAAATAGAAAGAGAAACATCACTGGCTGTGAACGTGTTACCCAGTGATTGGTTGAGGTAAGTTTCACCACAGTTAGTCAAACACCTCCAGTCATGCTAACGTGTATGATTCGTGTTCTCTAAAAAAAAAAAACAAAAAAAAAACGTGTATAATTGGTGGCAGTCATTGGCCCTGCCGAATCCGTCCGAGTTAACACTCAACAGCGTCTGGACTCTGGCGTTGCCACGCGTAGGAGATCAACCCATTGAGCATTGATCGCGCGCGCTGAATTTTCAAAGTGCACCTCCGTTTTCCCGAGTCGGTGCATCTTTGTTCTTTAACCTTTTTCCACAATTGTTTTTCAACCTTTTGTTCTTTTTTGCTAAACTCCCTTAAAAACATGACAATTTTATTATTTTATTATTTTATTAGTTTGACGAAAAAGTTAATTTTATTGTTGCAAAAGCAAAATAGTAGAGTCGAGAAAGCTTATGAAGGAAAAATAATATTACTCAAAAATTAATAATAATAATGAATGCTACACGATGGCTATAACCATACCAAATAAATTATGCCACCGAGTACCACCTGCATGTACATTATGTACCTGACTAGTTGACCCACCCCCCCCCCCCCCCCCCCCACCCCCCAACCCTGCTTCAATGGGCGAAATCCAATTTATAGACGTGCAACGGTGCAAGTAATGGTGTCATAAAGTCGGATTAGGTTCAGGTTTGGGTTGAGTTGCTTCGGATTCGAGTCATTTTCGGTTGTGTTACTTTCAAGTCACATTACATTTGGTTCGAGTTCGGGTTGAGTCGTTTCAAATTTGAGTTGAATTCAGATCAAATTCAGGTCGAATTCGCACTGAACCATTATTTTTTTAAGTCATTTTTCACTAAAATAAAATATTTTAATTAAATTTAAAATTCATTTCTATAATAAACTAAACGTTTAAATTTAATTTTTGCATCATATATATTTATATTTTACGAAAATGGTACTAATTAGTATTTAAAAAAGATAAGTCAAAAGTAAAAGTCAAAAAAATTTTTACTATTTTGTCTTTTTCTTAACCCAACGGGTGATCTGGATCCAACCCAAAATTTTTGGGTCATTTTCGGATTGGGTCACTTTTGAATTCGTGTTGAAAAATCGGGTTCCTGACCCAATTTTTCAGATAGATTCAAACGGATTATCAGGTCGGGTCACTTTTTGACACTTTTAGGTGCAAGCATGAGTCAAATTAAATCAGAAAGTTTTGTTCACAAACGAACCTCTTTGTCTGAAAAGAGAACGGAGTGCATAACTTTTTTTTTTTACCTATTAAGAGACTTGTTAAGTTATACATTACACAGTAAAATAATTTTTTTCTTTCTTATAAATTTAACATCTTCATTCTTAAAATTATAATTTAAAAGCTCTAAAATGAAAATCTAAATTTTAATCACTTAAATGTAGGGATGGATGCCTCATGTTTTGTTGTCAATTGAAACTTTGTTTTTTTTTTTTTGTTTTTGTTGGAATAAATTGCAAGGTGGTTGACAGTGATAAGGCTAGGCAAATATAGATTTGGATACACGATTCTGATCACTAGCGGGTGCCCTACAGGAACCCCCGACCGACCGACGGACTGCAAGATAAAAAGAAAAAAGAGAGCAAGAATCATGTTCATGTGCCAGACAATCAACTTGCTCAGTTGCAAGTATGAATAATGCCAGCCATATGATTGACCAAAGCCATGTCTTTGACTCGATCTTATTCTTTCTTTACCTACCTCTAATCTTGATTACTTTTAAATTAGTGTAGGCTTCATCTCCAATCACACCCTTCCCATAATTCTTTACGCTCAAGGATTCACTGGAAAAGAACGTGGGGTTTTTTTTTTTTTTCCCCCCGGAGTTAAATATACAATGATTATTAGAATTCAACGAATAGTCTAAGTTTTTGGAACTAAATGATTCCTCACATTGTAGACTTTATTACCGAATTAAATTATGCTACTCCCATTTTTCTAATTAATGAGTAAGATTAACATACTATATATTTTTGTGTTTTACCCAATAAATTAGTAGTTTATACCAAGAAATAATGTTGAGATTGTGGCATTCGAAGTCTGTGATGAGTGACATCTAAAAAAAAAAGTTAGAGATTTTCAAATTGGACTCATTTAAAAAGTGAATAAAGTATGATAAAAAAAAAGTGAATAAAGTTATTCTAACTAGAGATGTAAATTAAAACAAAAATTTAAATGAATTTCGATTGAAATAAAAAATAATAAAATAAATTTATATAATGTAAATTTAATTATGTATAATATACTAAAAAAATAAGTAAAAATGGTAAGTATAAGAAACAAAAAGGGTTGTTGATTGCATTTAGTGCTTCACACTTCACAGTCTACGTGTCATGCTAAAGAGAATAAATTCAACGTGACAATATTATAAGAAGTACATTTTGGTTTGGACATCCATCAAGCAAATAATGGACCCAAAATCACCAAATATTCTTCGTAGCCCCACAGAAACTCCGAGGAGCAGAACGTAACAGTAAAGGTAATGTCATCCTAACGTGTGTGGGTAAGATTCCATACACGTCAGGCGAGACAAGCCATACACGTCTTTGATCAAAGAAAGATTCCATACACGTCAGGCAAGACAAGCCAAAGATGGCCAAAAGCTGTAGCTTTACATTTGTTAAGCTTTGTGGGGGGCCTCAGAGCAGCAAGCTAATAAATCTTACAAATGAACTATAAAAATCTTACATTTAATCAATCAAATCATTACACCTAAAATGCACTTGTAGGATTTGCTACTTGCACAAAAAAATATTGGATATTGCAAACTTTTATCAAATTTGTTTTTGTATCAAGTATTTAAGAGTCTAGATATTCAATTTGAAAGTTTCGAGTTCAAATATTGGAAAAAAAAATAACAAAGGTATAGAATTAATAAGGGACATAAATATCATATAATTTAACTCATCTTGCTCACTGCCCATGTGAAAAAAAAAGAACACTTATTTTGCAGCCTTTTCAACGATGGCTAACCTCAATCCAATTCGACGTCGTGATGGAGACAAATGTAGGTTGGACCACTGTACTGGATTTCTGTTTGGCTAATGCAACAGTACATGAAGTTAGTCTTTTGTCCTATTTTCCTGGTGGGGGTCGTGGGTCCTTTTCTTTTTCCTTCACAAAAAAAAACACACAGCTATGTCTAATGCCAGACCATCGCAGAAGAGGTACCAATTATCAAAAGTTCTGACTCTAGAATCATTTTTAAAATGGAAGATTTCGATTTGGAAATTTGATCTGAGTAATTTAAAAAAAAAAAAAAAAAACAACTCAAAAAGGTCCAGATTGGAGAAAGAAAGCCCACCACCTACAGTCACTGGACGTACTAGTTTCTGAACAATCATCGCCTTTGGAAAGGTGCCAATGTGTCATTTCCATATTTAATTTCGCAATTCATTTTTTCCATAAAATATTAACCAAGAAGCCTCTCTTTTCGGTAATAAGTATCCAGCATGTTATTTTTTTTTAATATGTACCACTTCCATGACAAAATGAGAAATAAATAATTATTTGAAGTAATACTTTGATAGTTATTCAAAATATTTTTTTGATTCACGATTCAGGATTGAGTCTCAATTTTCGTGTTTAGAGATAATGTCTTCCTTTGAATGTTAGTTTAACTGTACGCACGTTGACTGATTTCAGACTCAATAATCGTTATAGTTGATTTAAAAGATGTCCGTTCGAACTCAATACTACTAAAGTAGATAATTCATTTCTATGGGTTAGATTGAATGAAATACATATACAGAAGATATTTCAATTTTAATCTGTAGATTCGATGATTAATATACTTAAGATAAATTTTTTTTTAATTAAAAAAAACAAATAAACTCTACATTTTTCAGTCAAAAAAAAAAAAAAACTCTACATTCGATCGAAAAATAGTAAGCTCGACATTTTTGAGTAAAAGACATTGCGTTTGTCACCAGTAAAGACTCATAAGGCAGCGGGGACCCCTAGAAATGTCATTGGCTCGACATCTGGCCTATTGTTTTTTGAACGGCCTTGCCAATCCCATAATCAGTTACTATCTAGGGATACCATCAATCAATCATCCACACCAAGTTGGCAAAGAAAAAATCAGTGAAGATTAATTGATTGACGGGTTTGTCTCTCAATCAGTAGGTAAAAATTTAAATTTCACTAAACTTCACTTCTCTCTTTTAATTATTTAATAAGGCTCCTTATAGAAAAAAAAAAAATCATTGAAGATCTTGCTCTTTTTATCACGAAGATCTTTAGCCGAATAACCAGCGTGTAGAAAGCGACAATTGGAAACAGTGCATTTTCTTTTATAAAAAAAATTACATATAACAAATACATCGATTATATTATTTATGAGTCAAAATTAAAAATTATTTATTATCATTTTTATTTAACTTTTTTATAGGAGGACCTGCTACTCATATATTAATGAGTCTGAATAAATCTCTCTCATACCTAATTACAGTATTAATAAATTTAAAATTTATTACTATACTCTCAACGTAAATTCCTAACAATTGGAGGCAAGTATCGGTATATAAATTCAAACTCAATTTAATAATAAAGTGTATGTCGAATTATCATTCAAACTATTATCTTACGTAGTAGGAACAAATGCAATGACATTATCGAACTGTACATAATGTCATACGAATATTGTCAATTAAAATCTGACCCAACATACGATAACATTTCTTTTTTTAAAAAAAAAATCTATCAATATCTCGTTCATAATTCATTTAGAGCCCGAAGAAGTGCGATGGAGAAAGTGCCAGCGTGGCATTTTCCTCTAGTGTGATTGGTTTAGTGTTAGAAAAGAATTAGAAAGAAAATTTAGAATTTTTCCTTATTTGGTAAGAATGAGAAAGAAGTTGGAAAGAAGAAAAAAAAAGATAGTATTGTCGAATGAATTAAAAAAATTAAAATAAAAAATAGAAGGATAATGACCATAATAATCTTGATATATTGTATTAGTTATAACAATATTTTTTTAGTTTTAACTTAATCCTTCAATTGTTTTTAAAGACATTTTTGTAATTTTATTTATACATTTTTCTTTTTTATTATTTTCTCACCTAATCTAAATACAAAATTTTATTTTCTCATTATTTTTTCATAACTTTCTTTCTTACATCTTTCTTTTACACTAGACACTATGTTTGTATTGAAAGAAAGTAAGTAAAAAAGAAAATGAATAAAAAATTAATATAGGAATGATGATATTATGATTGAAAAAAATAATGATTAGAAAATTGTAAAAAAGAAAATTAATCATAATTTGTGAAAAAAAAAAATAAAAAGTAGTTGTTTGAATTAATAAAAAATTAATAAAAAATATTTTCTTTTTATTTTATTTTCTTTTTTTAATCAAAAAATTGTTAAACAGGACCTAAAATCTCACCATTCAGACACACTACAAAGTGCCACGTAGCCTCCCGCAGTCAAGTTTCCTTCCGACAAGTCCTTTGAAGGAGTCCAAACTGCAGGCATCCCCAAAAATGATTACCGAATAAAAAAGTGCATCGCAAGAAATAACAGCATCATCCGAAATTAATTGTTGATCAGCACAGGCACACAGCTCAAGTTGGGAACATAACTCCCATGAAACTCTCAGCAATTAAAAAATAACAAAACAATTTTGCCAAAGAGGCAAATCCATGTGGCGCAGACTTGTGATATTTTCTGAACTTAAATTTAGACACGCTTTCAATTTCTCAATCCAGTTGCACTGCCATCATTCTGGCGCACGCATTTTGGGTCCCTTTTCTATGTACAGCAAAGAGTAAGTAATTTTCTGAGACTGGGAACTTCCCGCAGGTTAGTCTCTATGGGAGCCAACTGGTAGAATCAGTTTTGTTAACAAAAAGCATATGGTGACAACCTACTTTGAGTCTTGCTTGACTTCCAATCAAGAAATATAAAATTTTTGATCCTATCACGGTTGACATTCTTAAACTAGGAAGCTCTTTACTAACGATAACTTTATGTGGGTTCTCAGCGAAATGTATGATAAGGAGCAGTCCTGCCTGACTCAACAATACATGAACTGTATATATTGACTATAATATATATATATATATATTTTACTGCTACAAAGTACAATTGCTACACATCCTAATGTGTAAAAAACAAACAGAACCACTCATCCTATTCCCACCGGGATGAAGTTCAGTAGATCACACGTTGAATTTTCATCACCTTGCTTTAACTTCCAACCTTAAAAAAAAAAGAAAGAAAACAATTTAAGCACACATAAATCCACAATTATTACTAGTTCTACAACTGGCAACACAATACTTTTGAGTATTATAGTCAAAGTCTTAAATTGGCATATTGAAAATTTCAAATCATTTGGTCAACTATTTTATTCTATTTTAGTTTTACATTGCAGAAAACTTTCTGCGGACCAACTCCCTCGATAGAATGCTCATGCAAGTTGATAAGTGAAAAATGACGCATCTAAAACTTGGAAGTCTGCAAACAATGGGGCATAAAACGATAAATTGTTTTCCATAAAGAGCTTGAAAGAAAGTTAGAATCAAGCATTAATTTCTCAGTTACAGAAAGCAAAATAAAAGATTCCCCTTCATTCCACACAGTAACAAACTCTTTTGCTAATACATAAATGCAATCTTTTCCAGGAGCCCTTTCAGTCATCTGTACCTGAATGGTGACCATGTTTCCTACCACCTGGTCCTTAGGTCTTCCACGCTTGTTCAAGGTGTTTACACGTTATTTAATTACCAAGCTTCAGTGAAGACAGGCTTATGAAACCGTAATGGAAATTTTTCACCCGGCTTTAGCACATTTAATAGCCACAGGCCTTTCTGTACAACACGACCTAAGAAATTGGCTGTGAGCCATAACTAAGGATGAGTAATATTCTTTATCTTCCTTTATTCTTTAACTAACCATGAAAGAGAGCTTTCATGTAATATTAAGGTAACTCTATTGTGAGCCGGAGACTATAGGTTTGAGTTTGAGAAACAATCTCTTTATGGAAATAAGAGTAAGGTTACGTACATCTAAATTCTAACCCTTCCCCATAGTATGGGAGCCTCGTGCAATCGGACTCCCTTTTTTGTATTATTTAACTAACCATCAACTCTAACCAGGTGGTGCCTCAAACCCTTATAGGATTTGAAGGGCAGAGTTTAAGGATTCCAATCTCCGCTTTCCTAACAGAGATTTCATAACCAAAAAAAAAAAAAAAATCCTACCCCAACCTGCTTTTGTCGCTACACTACTATAACTACACATTTGCAAAGGAAAGGCTATGTGAGGAGAGAAACAGGAATATGCATCCCACCTGTGAAGCCGTGTTCTGTAATACAGTTCCTCAAGAGTTCGAAATTCTGCATGATATGCGACAAAACAATTACTTCCTGCACATAAAGCAGATTGTTTGCAAAATGAAACCAAATCCTCCAGTTAAATTGTTTGCCCTTAACAAAATTTTTAAAATGCAGCAATATGTGAAACTTGTAGCCACCTAAATCTTACTAGATTTTAACACTTAAGATTCTTTTTGATAATCCCACATGCAACGGTTAGTGTGGGAAGCATATTACTGTTTAACAGGTTGCATGGTAAGTTAATGGAACTGTATCATGGGCAAGCTGTGAAAACAGGCCCATCGTTGTATCTTCTATGCCATGAATGACATCAATAATAGCACATTGAAAGTATACAAGAGGAATCCGTAAAAGAAGGCATATGATTGATGATTGAAATAAAAGGTTAGAAGAAGATCAAAGAAAAGTATTTTAAATGTACAACTGTGTGAGGAAGTCAAGCCCCCGAGAATCTGATCAAGTATCATAGAAAGATTTGATCAGATACTGTAAATTTTATGGGGACTAGCTTTTCTTTAGTATCTAGTATCTGATATAGGGAATCCCCACTTCTGGACTGCTGGGGTACAATAATTTATGTCTTTTTCACATAGAATAGAAAAAACAACAAACTGACTACATCTAGTTCCTTTTGAACCATATTAAGTAAATTTGTTAGTTGCTACGAATACATGCCTTTCCAATATTTCCAATGCATGAAAGCCAAATCGTCAAATTACATAGCAAGGCAAAATTTCTACCAAAAATGATCATAAAAATATAATATTGGACAACACGAGAGATTATAAGAAAATCTACACATTAATTTACCTTATGTTATGAACAGATCATGAAGTTTTTCAAATTTGTTTAAAAAAGCGGCCAGGGCATCTTCGCTTTCGAGTAGGCCAGCAGCAGACAATTTTCGTAGCTCTGCATTTAAGCATGTTGTTGGCTTCTCATTATCAAGGATCAAACGTAAGCCTGCAAGAATAAGTATGACATAAATTCAATGTTCTCTCCAGACAAGCGATATATCCCACATGCTTCCTGCAAATGTTTGCATATATTATTGCACAGAGGGAGTCTATTTACCAACACTGACATTGAAGCTCTTCAATTCATATGGTGCGGTGCATAGGATGTCTCCAACTATAAGGCCATCCAAGTATAGATCGTTTGGCCCATTTTTTTTTACGTCAATAGGTGGTAAGCCCTGAAATAGATGGCATTCCAAAATGAGACATCACCGTGCAATCAAAATTTAGTGACCCCAAATAGCAATCAGAACCTTAGGTAAGTGATGATAGTCAATATAACAAACGTCAATAGAAGAATTCAATGTGTTGTGGACATCTTACAAGGTCCAACTATTATTGATTGTATATTTGGATTAGTCCTACCTCCAACCTAACATCCACTTGAACAAGACAGACAATTTCTGACCTTACTAACTAGTTATGCCGTTGAAGATTTCAACTCGGATTAATTAGAGAATATCAGCTTTCTTTATGTTCCCCCACGGACATGATAAAAGAAAATGCATCTTATCTCCATAGACAGCAAGGAAAACTCACCATTTTGTTGCAAACATCCTTTATTGCCTTAATAGCCAGTGAGAGGACACGACATACTGCAACAAAGGCACAACTCTCCCATCATCCGTTTGACGGGTAAACGAAAACAGGAGGCAACCTGCTGGAGATTCCCACACATTGTTTGACCTAACTAAACAAGCCAACAACAATATGTAGTATATCAAAAAGCTGGAACTTGTATTAGATATATCATTACAGACCTCTGCTTTTATAAACATAATAAATATGAATACGGAATTCTGCCTTTTATTATACTGAATGTCAGAAAGGCACACGACACCAAGTGGAAGTTCACAGAAATTGCTGCCGGAAAACAAAAAACATCATTGAAACTCATCATGCACAATACACCAGAGTACATTTATAAAGAGTATATAGTGAACACAAAAACCAGAAAATAGAAATATCGTCTCCGCATTATGTTTCCATTTAATTGAAAGAAACATTTTTCTCAAATCAATTCCAAATTGCAACACCCTATCGAATTATCTCTAGATTTTTTTTTTTTCAAATAACGATAAAAAAATAAAAGTTGCCAATTCGCAAATCGCAATCCACGGATACCCAGGCGAGAGAGAGAAGGAACGAGAATCCTTCGTCGCGTGTGCATCTGTTGAAACGGCGACCGCGAAAGCGCAAGCGGACGTGACTAACTTGCCGTGGCTACAACCGGCCGACGGAGACGGGACGGCCTTATGCTTCCAGAAACGAATTTTTGTAGAGGGCAAAACGACGTAGTACTTTGTTGATAGACCAAAAAACGCCGACAAGTCGTCAAGGGCATTTGGCTAATTCGGTTGCGCCTTTATTAAATAAGCGTCCGTACATGTCTCAGATTTTGTTGATTTCGAAAAATATTCTGTCCAAAATTATAATTGTTATTTTTGAAATAACGATTAATATTTTTGTAATATGAAAATAATAAATATTTTAAAAATATTAATATTTATTTTAAAAATATTAATTTTTATTTCAATTAAAATAAATTTTAAAATAAAAATTATTGAAATATTAACTTTTTTTTTTCTTTTTAAATAAAGGCTTAGAAGGTGACGGCTTCTTCGTTTTCCTATAAAAGGAGTTGGAACCTCCATCTCCTCGCTAAGACGCACAGTTTCTATCACTCAGAAAAAGCCCGATGCTTAGAAATGATATTTTCTGCAGCTCTTCTCGAGAAATTGGGCTTAGGCTTCAAAGCTTCCCTCGTTAGAACATGGGCCTGAAAAATTGGGCCTTTTATGTGGCGAGAGACTCCAACCGAAATTTGCTCAAATTATTATTATTTTTTATTTTTTATTTTTTTTTGAGAAACGTCAAAAAATTCTCAACCTCTAAGCAAGAAGGAACAGTGGTGTAAATGTGATATCCGGTCCAAATGTGTATATCATATTATCATTTATAATGAAATAAGGAAACGCATTTATTTACAGCCGTTGATGGACGATCATTGATTTCTATCACTAAGTCGTACACCACAGCTGCCGGAATCAGGCTGTTGAAATTGAAATCGGACGGTGAAAGAAGACGGATGGCATTATGGACACGTATAGTTCATGATGTTGACCCTATTTTATGCTGATTTCTTACAGAGTAATCTTTTGTTGGCTTTAAAAGGAAACAACACAGTTTTTTAAAGCCTTCTCATTAAAAAAAAAGGTTTTCAAGTTCCATGGAGGATCTGAAGGGTTTCCTTGAAGCGCAAGGCTTGACCATCTCTACTGTTCCAGACAAAGGTCGTGGCCTCTTCACTACAAAAGACTTCTCTCCAGGTCTCTCTCTCTCTCTCTCTCTCTCTCTCTCTCTAAGATTTTACTTTTAGCATTTTTTTTTTTGGGTTGGTGGGATTGCTTCTTTTCTTTTTTGTAAGCATAAAGTTGCCAACTTTGGGGTTTGGGCATTTGTTTCCTCACTGGGGTTCTTCTTTTAAGACAACAACGACAATGCAAAATGAGAGTTGAAGAAGATGGTCTGTAAAAGAAAGAAAGAAATCTGCAGTTCTCTATCTCTATCTCTATCACCTTTCTTCTTCTTCTCCTTTCTTTCTTTCTTTTCTTTTCTTTTTTTTTTTTTGTAAAGAAATTTGCAACTTTCTGTTTTCTTCTTTCTTTCTTGTCAAGTTCCAAACTTGGCTTGGAGACGCAAAGAAAACTCTGACGGGGCTTGGGTTTTACGATGAAATTCTATGAAAAGGTGGCGACTTTATGTTCTTATTCTCTTTTTTTTTTTTTTAAGTTTCTTTTTAAGGAAAACCTGGTGGGCTTCTAATATTCTTTTTTTTTTTTTTCTGTATCTTTGCTTTGAACCTTATTATTTGCTTGTTAGCACTGAAATCTTAACAAACATGTTCCTTTCCTGATCAGTGACGCAACCCATCCCATTGGTGAGATTCAGAGTCACCCACATCATATGCATCGAAAAAAAACAAGAAAAACGAATATTAGAAGCCCACCTTTTCCTGAGAAAAAAAAAACAAAGGGGAGAGGAGAAGAAAGACACTTTGACTGATGGCCGCTTTTTGAGGCAGTAAAAATCAGCTTATCGGGTCCTGGCTATGACAGTCAAATCCAAGAAAGGTCAAGTTTAATGACAATCACATTTTTTAACCTTTAATAAATGTGCTTTCATGCCATGGTGACGGTGGGTCCTACGAATCTATGTAGGGTCCACCATCTATTTTGGCTGCAGTTTGCTTGTTAAAGCCAACTGAGGCCTTTTGTTTTCCTTGGTTATCTCTCATTTTCTTTTTTTCATCCGCCTTTCAAATTCTGCATGTTTGCTGAAATCTTTTTGGCTGTAATGTTTGTTCTCGATTTTCGATCTTCAGAACGTTTAAGCATAAAATTTTTATATCATGGTAGTTTTTGTCCCTTTCCGTGTAAAGATATGATTTTTTTTTTTTTTTCGATTGAAAGTCACCACTGTTCTTGCAACTTGATGGGTGATCCCATAATGGCATTCTGGTATCAAGGAGGGAATAAAAGGTTTGTATCAGCTCATTTATGAGATTGAGCCCTCACAATTGATGGGATTAATTTGTTTGCTAAGTCAATTTCAGCAGAGGAAAGAAATAACTTGTGGGTAGATTCAGATAATAGGGGACTTTCTGACGAGGAATTAATAGGAATTCCTGATGTCCTTTATGTATGCTAATCACCAGAACCAATAAGTCCAGAATTTTCAAGACAAGTTTTTGCTGTGCATGGGTTGCAATGAGTTAAAATGTTGGATGTAATGCAATTTTTTGAATCCAATTGCAAATTGTGGCATTGCAGGCAAGTGATCATAACCCAGCAGCCTTATGTTTCTATGCCAAGCCAATCTCTGCTGCTTCTGTATGTCACCGACTACGACAAAAGATAATCTTAAGCAATGTTCAAAGTGCAAATATGCGTGGTACTGTGGCAGCGAGTGCCAGGTGATCTATAGTTTTATGGGGGCTCGTTGACGACATTGGATTCATTCGCATGATGAGTTTGTTGTCTGAATAAAATTTTAATACTGAACTGAAAATTCCAGGAACTTGATTGGAAGTTGCACAAGCATGAATGCCGAGCGTTCTCAACTTTGACCGGAATGCACGTGTATGCCTCAGACCTCATATGCACGGTGGCCAGGCTGTTTATTCGAAGAAAGCTGGAAAGCGAGAAGGTAAATTACTATTATTGTTTGGATTGGCTTTCTGATTTCACATTGTTCTATTCAATTTTCAATTTGCCTGGTTCAAATATGTTTCAAGTATTGGACTTGATTGCTATTATTTCATCTTTAAAGAGAGTTGCAATATGGATTATCTTGTCAAAAGGCCTAGAACAGCATTTAAGCAATACGTCTTAAATTGACTTACAATTCACTTAGTTTTAAGAATGGTTCTTCCACCGTTTTTTTTTTTTTGTTTAATTATTATCTGGCATTGCGTTAACATGTTAATAAGAGTTACTTTCTGACATTCATTGCCTGCACAAGCTCAGTGTATGAGGGACAATCGTAGTTACAAAATGGTGATTGTAATTTTCTATAAGGAAATTTAATGAGCAGCTATATCCATTGTGGCCTCTATAAAACATCAGAGGTGAA
This sequence comes from Carallia brachiata, assembly GCA_021464245.1. Lineage (NCBI taxonomy): Eukaryota > Viridiplantae > Streptophyta > Magnoliopsida > Malpighiales > Rhizophoraceae > Carallia > Carallia brachiata. The sequence continues at coordinate 15,730 of JADCRB010000043.1, forward strand.
TGACATTAGACTTCCATTCTTTAAGGCTCATGGATCTTCTTTATTTTTTGTTGCTAGCAGGTCATTGATGCTACAGTAACAGAGAACTATAATCTGGTGCAGGAGATGGTTTCTCGTATCCTTGTTTCATTTTTTTTTCTTGATCCAATTAGCTTGAATTTCTCAACCCCCTTCCCATGGTTGACTGTTTTACTTAATCTGCTTTGTTGTTAAGACGAGGATGCTGAACAATTAAGACTGTATGAGAAGATGGCTGGGTTTGTCAACTGGATACTAGACCGGTATGAAATCAACGAAGCAGAGATTGCAAAATACATTTCCAAGGTATTCTTTCAAGGTATTTTGTTTAGAAAGTTCGGGGTTGATGTCAATAAATGTATGTTTTCAAGAACAGGATGACCCTTAGTTGACTACACTGCAACTATGGGATCATTTTATTGGTCAAACTAAAAATGCAATCGTGACAGAAGGCGATAATTAATTTCACTTGTCATGGCAGGAACATCCATTTTCCTTTAATCGGTTCTCTGTTAATCTTGTTGTGCCTTGTCTAAGATGTCTAATTTTACTATAATCCATTTTTTACTTTTTTTGCATCTTTATCGTGCATCTTTTAAATTTATCTTGTAGCATCTGCTTAATCCAATCAAAATTTGATATTAACAGCTACCAATAGAAAATTGATTTACTCTCAGGATCAAAAGTCAGTTTTGACTTCCATCTATTGGATGAAGAAGATGCTCCTTTGTTAGAGGGATTTTCCTTTATGTAGTTGGGATCTAAGTCTTGTCTAACATTTAATCCTATGCTTCTGGGTGCAGCTTTTATGTAATGCTCATCAAATTTGCAACAGCGAATTAGAGCCCGTGGGATCTGGACTTTATCCTGCCATTGCATTTATTAATCATAGGTAGGCAGCTTGAACTGGTCGATGTGATTTCATTTACTTGGTCTTCTGCTAAAACTGTTCATTTATAGCTGTGCACCAAATTCCATTCTGGTATTTGACGGTAGTTTAGCTGTGGTTCGAGCTGTGCAACATATACCCCAAGGTGCAGAGGTACTCAGCTTTCTTCATCTTAGTTACTCAATAAAACCAAGCAGTAGGAAAACTGCAAAGTGACTTTTGGTCCTTATTGTATCTGTTGTAAAATGCTACCAATGTATTACACGTTCTTAAATTAGGTTCATATTTGTCTTGAATTTTTGTTCCTCAATCCTTCAAAATCCATTTGCATGTGGCATAGAACAGATTAAAGAGGGTGCTTTAAGCTTAATTCCAGCTTGTACATGGTTCTTTCACTTTAAGTCTAAATGTTATTACTGGTGTCATGTTGACAGGTGCTAATAAGCTACATTTACACTGAGGGGAGCACCAAAACTCGCAGAGAGGCTCTTGAACGAAACTACAATTTCACCTGCTTGTGTTCTCGTTGTGTTAATATGGTACTTGCTGTGTTTGGTTTCCCAAAAGTTATCTTTTACTGTTTCTACGGTATTAGTAGTTCTTGTTCCCTGATTCTTAATGTATTCCCCACTAAGTAAGCCGACTTAAATTGACTGGTAACGGTCAGGATGCTTATATCCAAGAAGAAGAAACTTTTGACGGTTTCCGGTGCAAGAATGATGGTTGCAATGGCATTCTGCTCTGTTATTCTGGTATGTTATTGTCCATAACCAAAGGGAGCTGCCTGGCTGTTGAATATTTTAAAAACTGCTGTTTTGGCTATGCAGATGAAGCAGGAAAGTGCCGACAATGTGGACAGATGAGAAAAGAAAAAAGCTTTAGAAAGATGTTGAAAAAAATGAAAAACACGTTACACAAGGCTCGTTTGGCTGCTTCTTCTGGCAGTATCCTTGCAGACGTTACCTATTATTTGTGCCAGACTTGCAGTTTGGAGTTTTCTTTGATATCATTGTCTTTGACTATTTGATTGCAATAATATCTTGATATCTTACTTAGTCCTAGTTTTTCGTGTTCTTAATGAATGTTATTTACCTGATGAATTTCGGTCATAATCACTTAGGCAAAGAAGAGGTTATTCTTTGAAAAATCAAGCCACACAAAGAGCAACTCTATCTACCTATGGCACCTTTGGAGAACTTTGACACCGTTTTAGACAGGGAGGATGCTCTTTTGAAATTTAGAAAGATTGAGAAACTCATGAATAAGGTGTGCCACCCCTTTTCTGTCCATCTGATGCAAGTTCGAGATGGAATTGCGCTGGTAAGTTTCCCATGTTTAGTCACTTCTGCCAAATTTCTTTGCACGCCACTTCTTTTCCAAATATGGAGATGAGCCATATTACCCCTCCCAACCAATTGCACGTCTCTATGTGGCTTTCTTTTTCACTCTATGGTGCTTCTATGTTTGAATGTTTGTTTTTGTTTTAAACTAGATGAGAATCCTTTAATTGCACAGGACTGCTACCCTTTTTGTAGTTTGTAGCAATGACTTTAACATTTTCTTTTTTTTTACATCTTGGGGACTAAACAAGCATATTAAAATGAATAAATGTTTTGTTTTCCCCAGAATTTGGAGGGAATGGGAGATTTGCGAGGGGCCTTGGCTTATCACAGACTAACTCTTCCAGTGCGAGAAAGTAAGTCCCACTTCGTTTTTGATTATTTGGCGGCAACTCAAAATTGACTTGGAATCTCTGGTTAGGAAATATGTAACAATTACATCTCACACCAAACTCAGCTCATAACAGTAGGAAACGGCGAGAAGAAATTTGTGTAACGAACCTCAATTGAATTTGGAACTCAGGTTTTCTTATTTTTTCTTGTGGCAGTGGCATTTTGTGTCTCCCATTTGAGATGAAATTGAGTTTGAAATTAGATATAAAGTGAAAAGACATGTCAATTATGCATATTTCATGGTTTGGAGGATGTCTTATATGTGAAAACTGAACGCATTTGAAAGGTGCAGGTGGTCTGGGTTAATGAAACTTTTGATCTACGAACTTAAGTAAAAGCAAGCAAGTGTGCATGTCCTTCACATCCGCATGTAATCTCTTTGTGTCGATATGTATTTTATATCTGCTGGAAGAATTTCTGGTGGTGTCAGAGTAAAAGTTGAATTGTTCAATGGTAGGAAATATTTGTAATAAAAGCCTTGGCCTTGTCGAAGGTTTCTCTGATCATACGTTATCTCACCCATGTTTTAGCAACCAAATATGATCTCTCTAAAGTTTTAACGACTGAGCTCTGATGAATCTCAGAATAGTATACTACCAAAACAAGTCTTCAGACATATTTGACTTGTAATACCATTTGCATTGATTGTTTTAAATTTGATTACTGAGCAGAATTACAACAGATTTCTGGAATCAGCAGCATATTGCTTCTTTCCTATTCATTACTTTATTCCACTTTATCATCCCCTCCTCCCCTCTCCCACTCCACTTTCCCCAAAAAAAAAGAAAGTAGGAGGATGCTCTGTTGCCAAGCTCTTTCTGCTTACACTTGAATTTGTGATGCAGCCCCTAAATTGTTGGAATAAATTTTGCTGGTTTGCTTCGGCCAGATAATTTATATTTTCATTACGAATTGAGTTGTGGGATCCTAATATTGGTGCTGTTGTATGTGCTTTTCTACTGCAGGAATATATCCAGGAGTGCACCCTGTGCTTGGAGTGCAATATAGTCGCTGTGGGTTGCTCGAATTGTAAGAAAGTCAAACCCTCTCGGTCTTGTATCTTAGTTGTTCTTTCCCTTGGTCAAGCTTGTTCATGAGTTGGCATGGGTTGTGATAGTAGGCCACATTTCTCTGTAAGACGGGGATATTTTCCATGTATATATATCTTTGCTACAAGTCAAATTGTTGTTCTGCTCCCAACAGGCTTGTTATTGATTTTTGGTCCTCTTTTTCCCAAGTTTTGATAAAGATTTTCCTTTTTGTTTCTGAAACTTCATCTCTTCATCTGTAACTGAATAGGCCAACATCATTTGTTGCTACAGGGTTGCTGGGGATAAGGAGAATGCTGTCAAGTTACTGACCAAGGCAGTGGACATACTCCAAATTACTCATGGGGAAGATGCACCTCTTGTCAAAGAGACCTTGATGAACTTGGAAATTGCACGTGCTGGGTCTTCTTAAACTCCCTTCTCGATTGATAATTGGGGAAGCATCACTAAGTTACTTCTGACGGGATATTCTGTCATTTCTGCAGTGAATTTTTGCTCCGATGGGCAAACTAAGAAGTGCACAAACTTCACTTTTTTGTGTGACCTTTTTGATCGTTAGTTCGGTCTCTTCATTAACAGGATCTATGACACTCCACAAGTCATCTCGTTAGTTTTATCTTGAGATGACGATAGATCTCTCTAAGGAGCTTTCTGTGATTTTCGTCTGTTTGGCGTGGAATACACCAGCTTTTCCTTCCCCATGGTGGTTTAATTACTGCTATTAAGCTTTTTTGCTTGGTCCGAACAGGACTTGCGTCCCCCAGATGTGAAATGATCAGGCATCAGGCACCCATCTCCAAGGCAGTTTACCAAAGCCCATGTTACCGACGCCTGGCGTCATCCTCAATGGGAAGGAGGTTAAAGAATGTGCATATTGCCTCATTTCCCATCAAATGGATGATAAATATGACAAAGTCCGTTTAAATGCCTACTATCACATTTCAGGTAGGAATGGCAACGGGGAGGGGCGGGGGCGGGGATGGTATCCCCGATCCCCGCCCCCGCTTTTGAACCCAATCCCCGTCCCCGTCCCCGTCCCCGACGGGGATGAGATTTGAATCCCCGTCCCCATCCCCACCGGGGATCGGGGATCCCCGCCCCCGCCCCATCCCCGCCTTTTAATTTAAACTAATGGACATATATTTTAAAAACCCTATTAGTATCAAAGCAAATTATGCCAATTAATATCAAAGCAAATTATGCCAATGTGGTTAACATCTTTCCCAGATCTTGGACAAAGATTGGCCGAAGACATAATATAATATAAAAGCAATTAATCCTTTAGGAACAACAAAACAAAAGTAACTATTGAAGATCACTTTTCGGTTGCTAAGTGCCATATTGCATGGAAAGCCCAAAAGCACTTGAGGAATGACACAACTACAGCTTACTTTTCAAATGGAATTGAGAATTAGATCAGTACAAACAATGAAATAAGGGCTTACTCATAGGAAAAAGTCACATTACTTCCTCAAAAGTAAGATGAATGCAGATGCTCAATGTCACAATAGCTATAATTAACGCATAGAAATTCAATAAATAAATCACAATTAACAATACATGAGTCCAATAAAATCTAAAATGCACTAAGCAATATTGTAAGAGCTCCACTCCAGAATTCTTTATATTTAAAGACACATTTCAAACATCTTTTGCTTCAAAGGTGTTCCCTCCAGCCTCTATCTTAGCATCAACAAAGATCCTATATATCTTTGTTTGCTCCTCATCATCTTGATAATCTCTGGAACTCGTATTCATTCCCATAATATACCATTAGGTGTACAAAACATTCAATTACAATCCTCGCATCCCCTTTTATCAAACATTATTGATCAGGAAAGCATCACTGGAAAATAAGTATCTAACTTAGAAATTTAGCAGAAAAGCTGGCACCTACAGGCAAATATTTTGAGGTCAGCAGTGTGATAAACAGATTTACTATCGTAACACTTAGATGCCCACGAGTATTAGCTGAATGAGACCATCTGTGAATAATGTTCGCAGGGTCTAAATTGCCATGGATGCAGGTGTTTATGAAAATGCAGCTCCTACAAAGGAAATAACAAGTTGTAAATTGGAAATATTTGATAAGTTTTTTCCCTTTTTAGAAACCAGTCCATTCACCGTCTGTGATCCTGTTATTGCTGCTGCTGCTGATATGCTCCATCTCCAAGTAGTACTATTGTCAAGAGTTCGCACACACATCTAATCGCTAATGCTAACTGCTAATTTTTCGTAGATATCACAAAATCATATACGTTTCTTTTCATGATGCGTTCCCCCCTTAATCAAATGGATAAATTCAAAAAAATCATTAGCAGTAGGAGCAGGAAATGAAACTCAGCATAGTACAAGTAAACAAATAGAAGGAAACAAAGCGGGTACCTTTTGGGTTCAGCGATCATGATGTCAATCTCTGCTATTTGAGGATCATCCAAGTCATTCATGTAGATGTTTACATCTCCCACCATTACTGCAAATGGCACTTTGTTAATTCCTCTTTTACAACTTTCTAATGTAATAAAGCATTTGCCATTATTGAGTTGGTCAATTGTAATTGCAAGTTTGGATTCTGAATACAATATATATATATATGTCAGCAATAACAGTGTAGTTGAATATGAACCTCAACAAAACATCTTCTGTTTCAGTTGAAAATGATTGAAAAAAGAACCCAAAAAAAAAAAGAAAGACCAACCTTCCACGTGGGAGTGTCCATGAACGAAATCTCCTTCAAGCAAGTCTTTGTCCAATACAATAAAGCACCTCAGGGCTGAAAAAAGAAGTTACTATCGCAAATTGAGTAACATCATAGCTAAAAGATTTTGTGGGCTGGCATTACACAACATGCAAATGTATAAGGAAAATGGTCTCACAATTTGCATATATTTCAAGATCAAAACTTGTCTCAATTCAGTCTTTAGAAGAAATAATCACCTTACACATAAATTCTAAACCACCCACACTCTTAAACAAGACTGAAAAGAGAAAGGGAAATATATACCTGTCAAATCAGCATATAAAAAACTAGCACCCAACAACTTAGCGCCTTTGAAATTGGCTTGTCGTAGTATGGACTGAAACAGAGAGAAAATCAGAAAATGAGCACAACCCCATAATCTTTATCTCGATTTCATGTCCAAGAAAATAAAGTTCATAAATTAAAACTGAATAAAGTTCTTTTCTTTTTCTTTTCTGGGGTATGAATATGAAAATACCATCTTAAAATCTTGTTTGATCAAAGTCTTGTCGCTAAAGTCCTTGCCGGAGAGATCCTATCCCCTCGTCACCTCAGAGCTGTAAGGTCCCCCTGAGCCAGCAAGAAGAGAAGCAGAAAGGAGAGCCAGCAAGCTTGTATTGGCCAAATCTTTTATTTGCTTATTTACTCCTGCTACTGCCTGTTAATCACATCACGAGCACAAAACTGAATTAAGTTATATAAAGGAAAAGATACATTAATTAAAATAAAAAAGAATTGAAGTTAAATTGTTTCCTGCGTGCCTGTCCAGTGTCCAATCAACATAGGAGGCAACAATCCAAGAAGGCAAGCACCGATTGAATAATCAAGATTTTTAGGGTTTCGATTGGGGATCTTTTCCGTCAAAAAGGAACGAGAACGAAGCAAGAAAAATTCAGCGGTAGAGTCGATCAAAGATGTGCCGGTGGAGGATAAGGAAAAAGAAGAGGCGATCTGCTGGTAGAGGGAATTTGATTCAGAACGAGTTCGGAGATGTGCCGTCGGGTTGGCTGCTCGGGCAAACATAAGGGAAGAAGTGGATAAGGAAAAAGAAAGATGGAGACTTAGGTTTTAGTACAAAATTACTAAATTATCCCTATAAATTTTTTTATGTAAATATTATATAAAGGATAAAAATGTAAATTAAATTAACGGGGACGGGTACGGGGACGGGTATGGGGCGGGGCCAGTCTATCCCGTCCCCGTCCCCGTCCCCGCTAAAAAATTCCGGGGAACGGGGATCCCCGCCCCGTTCCCCGGTCAAAGGTGATTGACCCCGTCCCCGTCGGGTAGGGTACGGGTAATCCCCGACGGGTACGGGTGAAATTGCCATCCCTAATTTCAGGACATGTTCCAAAGTTCGGGCTCATTTTCCCACGGTAATTTCAGAGTCAATGTACTAATGCATTATCCTTCAACACAGCAACTATAGAAGACACTGAATTCGTTTTAATAGTAATTAGTTCGATGAGTGCACGTGTCAGGTAAAGTGCATCACACCTAAGGCAGATTCCGTACGTGATACATGACTTTTCGCTAATTCATTGACCAACCAAGGCCTCCGAAGCATGCCTACTCGCCACACCGTTCAAAGACATAATACACATCCACGAAAAATAACCTTACAAACCAATGTTCATATAGCCACATGCACAGATCCTAATTTATACAGCCAAATCTGTTTCTACTCTCTCGATGATGCCAAACATTCCTGAAGCTGAAAACAAAGTTTAGTCATCTGAGAGACTAACTCATACTTTTGATCAGGTGATGTCGATAATTGAGATGTTTGAGGTACCACTGGTTCCCTCAGTAGCTGTAGGAGCTGACTGCAGACCTGGGAAGCCTCCTGGTTGTCAGCACAAGATTCGGCAACAAATTGAAGCAGCTTACAGCTTTGATCATGAGACAATGATGGCTGCTGTTGTAATGGAGGCACTAGAAAAGGGTGTTGAAGTAATTGAGGAATTCTCCATCGTTCATTACGGTCCCAGGAAAGACATTTTTGCATAAGATCTAGAAGCCAGGGATTTGACACTGGTTCATAACTTATCTGGTGGTTTGGGTCTGTTATAACTTTGAACTTGGCCCAGAAAGTCTTATACTCTGAAAAGGGTGTTCTTCCGTATACCATTTGATAAAGTATACAGCCAAGAGACCAAATATCAGATGGCCGACCACACTTTATGGTGTTTCCATTTGCATCTCTCTCATTGCACATGAATGCCTCAGGAGACATGTAGCTTAGTGTACCCACCTGCAATGGTAGAGCATAAACCGCAAGGTGAAGGTATATCTAGAAACATGAACTGGAATGGATCTACATCCGGATGCTGCTATACTTCTAGATGAATCAATAGCTGTAGGCAGTATAAAGCACCTGTGAATCCCTTTGGATGTTGGTTGTATCACTCATTATGGCTTTGGCAATCCCAAAATCAATCAACTTTAGAGAACCTTTGACGAGAAGAAAATTTGCTGGCTTCAGATCAGAGTGCACTATACGCTCCTCATGTATGGTGTTGACAGCTTGAAGTATTTGCTGAAAGAAATTATAAGCAGTAGTTTTAATATTCCAATCTAAAGACTACAAGTATTCTTTAGTTATTTGAATTTGGAACTGTAATAAAAAGTCAGTAGCATGATCAACGATTTAAGGTATATAAATTCTTCTATCCACATCATCACCTCACCATCAAAATATATCAGAAAGCTGGAAAAGATGAAAAGTATAGACAAAGGCTTCATGATTCCATGTCAAAATGAAGTATGGTGGAGTGCTAATATTCATGTAATACGGCCAAAAGCCACATTTTTCAGAATCAGACAACATTATTATGCTCATTGGAAATAGAGAATGACGTTTCCATATTTTAAGAAGATTTGTTCAAGCTATAATACCAACAGAGATGTTTGGCAATTAACTCTGTTTGTCAAGGGTTGGATCACCCTTAAGTACAATAAACAGGTAAACAATACACGCGAGGAAGAAAATTATTAAGAGCATTATTTTAAATGCAGCTAACAACTAGGATACGGGGTAAGGTATAGCCTGAGAACCTGCCAGTAAAATCTAAGCCAATTCTCATCTATGGTCTGATTGGAGCTTTCCATTACTTTCCATTTCTGAGAGAGCATGTGTGCCAAATCAATTTCCCCATATTCAAGCACCATATATATAAACCCATCATCCTTCACTCTGCCTTCCTTATTACTCATGCAACCATTCATGACTTCCCGGAGCAAAGCTTTGTCTGTCACCTAGTAACAAAAGAGTATTAGAGAAGCATCTAGAAGAATAAAACCAGAGTACAATTTTTTTGTTCTGGCTGCTATCTTCTTCTCCAAGATATCATACTCAAACTGTCCATGTTTCTACAAAGGAGATAAATAAGAAGCCAATAATTCTTCTGCACACAGAAATAATGCCGCAACTCCATATACTCAATCAGCATTCATCAATAATCAATTCTTTCTAGGGTTGCAAGTAAGTACCTCATAGTCTATTAACCGAATAATGTTGTTCTTTCCCTTCAATTTGTTTAGATACTCAATTTCCTGGCAAAATCCATATGCCGTTGCATAATCGCGACCCCTGAGCTTATTTTCTTGAGTGCATTATTGTACACTCTGAAGAAATGACTTTGTGGACCTCACTGCTTCCTCCGCTACCTATCTTGCCAAGCCTTTGATAGAGCTTCCCGTTGACTTTAAAGAACAGGTCAGGGTCATAATTTTTTTTACGAGCCGCTGACACAGCTTTACCGCTTGCAACCTTTTCTTGTCTATCTAGTTTAGAAGGCTCCAACTTGACCTCAGAAGATAAGTTTCTGGACAATGGAGCCCGAGATTGTCCATCAGTAGCAACTTCTGGCAATCCTTTTTCTTCAGTTGGCCTCCCCATATGAGAAGGATTGCTTGAAATGCTGATTTCCTTTGGCACACTGCCATATTGATGAGCAGGCATGTGATTTTCCTTGAGTTGAGCATCGATAGCAGAGCTTGACGTCTGGGTTGCATTGGCTGGTTGATCTATTAACACCCCACTCGTGTCCTTCGGTGGACGGTACAGCAGCTGCTCCATGTTAACTTGAGTTACAGGCTGAGGTTTCACATTAATATCTTTCAAATGTTCAACTGGCACATGAGAACCACTGCCATGCAAATGAGAGAAATAAGTTGTTGAGTTAAGCATCGGTGCTGAAGTAGAATGGACTGATGTTGTCGTAGCACATGATGGCCCAGCAACTGAAGATTGAGTAGCAGGTTGGCTCAAAAAATTTCTTAGTTGATGCAGCTGGTTCTGAGCAACTGTTGTTCTTTTTGCCAATGATGATATCACACCATCAGGCTTAGGATTGATATCAGGTTCCATGTTTTGCAAATTCTGGTGCTTTGAATCATCATTGATAACAGTCGATGTTTCCACTTGATTGCTTGCATCCCATTCCATTTCTGTCAATGCAAGTGAACTCATATGAGAAGATAAGTTGTCCAATCCAGTGGCCATACGATCATCGGCCCCTGCATCTTGGAAAAGAAGAAACAAATACGTCCAGGGCATAGCCACAAATTCAAGAATCTTTACACATGCAAAACAATTTAATAATCTTTCTGACAATGTCATAGAGAAGGTTGGCAAAAAAAAAAAACTAGCAGAATAGAGCACAGCCAATAAATCTAGACTTAAGACTCTCAAAATAGAGGATATCGGTAAAGTTACCCTGGGAAGTGGCATTGTTTGCAAATTGGACTTTTCTCTTACCATCAACATTCCCAGACTCCAAATGCAAACAAGGCAAAGCATTGTCCTCTTTATGATCATCGCCAACCGAGTTCCGCGGACCTCTCTGCTCAACGAAGCTCTCATTCAAGGTATTAGCAGTGGTAACCGCAACGGTAGGAGGGGTAATCCACGCATCCTCCTGAGTTTCCCCAACAACTGTAACAGGATGCTTTGTTTTCTGCGGAATTGAATCCTTCACACTGTGACCCACATTCAATGGAACTTTATCTTGAGACTTGTTCGTGCCAATAGTAGGACCCACTTCAGAAACTGTAGTTCTAGACGGCGCGCGCTGGGGAATTAACATACGCCTAGGCTTTATACTATTCGTCTGCATTGCACCTAATAAATTTAATAAACCACAGCAATAAGCCTCTTGAAAAATCATTGTAAATTCATTACGGAAATTCGTTTTAATATCATAATTAGCCATATTTATGTGCTAAAGAGAAGGGAGGGGGAGGAGTACCGAGGGAGCGGTGGCGCTTGAAGGCGGCTTGAACTTGCCGGAGGAAGGCCGGCGGGGAAGAGGAGGAGAAGAAGAAGAAGAAGACGTCGTCGTGGTGGTGTCTGCGTAGACGATCGAATGGAAGAGTTGTTTGGCGGAGGTGCACGTGGCGGAGCCGGAAGGTTAGCCTCCCCGTCCATGGGCGGCGGATCTCAACGGCATTTCCGACACAAGCGAGGGGAAATTTCGGAATCAGAGACCAGAATAAACCGGATGGAATAGTGTCAATCGACCGAAATTAGGGTTTCGGTTGGTATCCATATGGCCATGAGCCGTGAGGATTTAAAAAGCTTTATGACATTTTTGAAGGATAGCACTGCCCACTGCCAAAGCTTACACTCTACGCCCCTAAAGACGCAGAGAGAGAGACAGAGAGAGAGAGAGAGAGAGAGAGAAGCTCTTTTGAAAAATAGCTTATTGGCGCTCTTGGCATCCACAGCGGGCTGGTATTGGGCTGGGCTAATTTGATGGTAATAGGCTTAAATTTATGGAAATGGGCCCACATGTCTTAACACATGTAACGATATGAGCAAAAACGGAGGCCCGAGATCAGGATTGCAGGGCCTAGATGGTCTCTGTATGGTGATAATGTAATTACCTCCACAAAAATTGTTTTGCAAATTGTTTTGCTTTACGTGGCATCGTCATGAGTCTTGCGAATAATGTGTAGTCACTTGATAATTTTGTAATGGTACTATAACCTTCCATAGGATCAAAAAAAATATATTGTTTTGCTTTACCACTCTTGGGTGTCAAGCGTATGAGTTTCAGGTAAGAGATTTTGAATTTGAGTGCTGTTAAGAGCAATGTTGTTTAGGTCAAGACTTTTGGGTGCGGCTAAATTTAAGGTTCTTTCGGTATAAATTTTACTATAACTATTTGGACCGTTCACACCATTAGGGAGGAGGTCCAATACTCTTTGATGAGATTGTCGCAACATCACCTTTACTTTCCTATATTTTTGCTTTAGTTACTGTAGTTGGCAGGACCTAGTTTTGTAATGCATAATTTTGCTTTAAAAACCCACAAAAAATAGTTTTGCTTAACCATCTTTTTTTTTTTTTTTTAAGAATAACCATCTTGTTGTTTTAGTATACCTATGATTTTTTTTTTCCATTACAAAAATCAGTCTCGTAAACCTATTTACTTATTGATTTCTTGATATAAAAAAATTATGTGATTTTTGGTACCGTATAACGGTGAAAAAATAGGATTTGCTTTGACTCTTTGGAGGTAGACAATAGACGTGAACCTATAAAATCATCAAATGTGTATTTACATCAAAAGAATAAACATTTTCCAATTTTTAAACAGTAACTAAGCTCATGAAAAATGATTTCAATAAATTAGGAGTGAAAAAAATAAATGGGTTTCTTAATTTTAGACTCACACAAACATTACTGGTATTGCAAGCAGAAAAACCCACCAACTTCTCGTCAAAGTTTTTTAAGCCTTCTGACCCACCGCAAACAAGCTTGTTATTATGAAATGCGCCAACTTGTTAGCTTTCGTAAATTGGTACCCATATGTTCAATTTAAGAGATTTATGCTGTTGGTTGGGTGAGACTGCATGATAGAATCTTGTATTAATCTCTAACGCTACCCTATTTACTAATCTGGAAGAGCAAAACGTGAGGACAAAATCCGTTCACGCACAAGTAAAAACTAGTAGGATGATCATATGCATAACTATAAGCAGCAGGCCATGCCTCCTTGAACTTCTCAGAATAATGTTGTATACTTGTTTCACATAAGGAACGGTATTGGATTCAAACCTTTCTTTTTCATAAGGTGTCAATCCCTATCAAAAACGCTGGTCAAAAAAATAATAATAATAATCCCTATCAAAAACACGGGCACACAGCTTTCATGTCTGTCATTCAACCCCACTCCAAGATAATCTGGAAAGGAAAAAGGATTTGGGAAGGCTTGAGATGTCAAAATCGTTTATCATAGCCTTTGCTTTATGGTCCAACTGGTACACACCTAGTCAAAATGGGGGCCTATTTCACTATCTTTAACATCCTTTCAATTTAGCTTCTTGGTCCCTTTTCTTGGCACACAACATTATCTATGACTTAATGGTCAGATTTGCACATGTTCGTTTGGCCTGGGCCTACCCACATGGACAGTTAACGATCAGGGTGCCAACAATAATCTTCATTGATATATGTCTGTAGAATCTATCACCATACCCTGGATGATAAAAATTTGTATTATTATTCTATAGAAAAAGTTATGTAAGTACGTAATGGTAGACTTAAAATTAGTATGTGAGATTCAAATGGTTTGATCGTAAAAAATGTATTATATTTTAAAATAAATAAATAAACTGTTAAATTAATTGCATATTTTCTACATGCTGCAAATTGCGTGCTTATGTAATTGTGTCTTTATTTCATATCTCTGATCAAATTTCAACAGATCGTTACATTTTGGTTACCAAGAGGGCCAGCTAGTCAGGTTCTTTCCGCAATGCAAAATTAAACATACTTGTTCTTTAACAGGAGTACGTACGTTAGCTCGCTAGTATTTAGTGGGGAAGGAAATAAGAATGAAACACATGCAGCAGGGACCAACCTAAAAAGTTCATAATTTTTATCTAGCCAAATCCTTATTAGTAGGCAGTTTGCAGTTTTAATCATTTCGATCTTAGTGTTTAATGAAAAAGTTGAAAACTTGAAAGTAAGTATAGTTATTATTAAAGGATTGATATCAAATGCTGGTTCTTGTCAAAGGTCTTGTAGATATCAACATCAAATTAATGAGATTACAAAGATCTTAATTTGATGCTTAATTTTCAGAATGATCTTGATTTGATGCTGATTATGTGCAATATTAATTTGATATTGAATTTCTAGATTGATCTTATTTGATATTTAATCTCTGCCAGATCTTTAACTAGAATTAGTATTTTATATCGATCCTTCAAAAATGGTGTTCCCTGTAAATGAGATTAGCAATCTCAATCGTTGATAGGTTGATCGTTTGAAGTCATGTTTCATTCAAGGCAATAGACCGAAGACAAGCCATCATTTGCAAATTTCATCGAACTCTGTGTTGCCAAAAGTATTTTCATGACATAAAGTCTTGGCCAGTTGGCCGTAATTAAAGTCTAACCTAAAAATAAGTGAACAAGCTAGTTTGGTTTTTGTTTGCTTTTATTATTATTATTTTTTATCCCCCAATAAGGGACTCTCAAAGAGAGCTTCCAGATCAAATTACGCCGCGGTTCCAAGAACAGTGTACAACAGGCTAAATGACAGCTTTGGGCCATCATATCCCAGTTTGAATGGGCTCGGAGAACATATCAGCAACTAAATGTGAATTTTTAAACCAAAAAAAAAGTGAATTTTTAAGCTTGCATTACGGGTTTAACTTTGAGACTTCATAGAAATATTAATGAACAATAAGAAATGATGCAAAGGTCTATTTATTTGTTATAAAATAATTTATTTTTGTAAAATATTTGTAAGAAAAAATATTTACAGTGAAAATAATGATTTCCTCTTATCACATATTTAAAACATATTTTTTATTTTTTTTCAGAAAATAACATCAACTCAGAAAAAAAAATTATTTTCTTTGAAAATTTCAAAATGTTTCTCAAATTTTCCTCAAAATTTTTGTTGTAAAATATTTTACGTGAAACATATACCAAAAAATGAGAAAAACTTTTTCCTATAAAATAATCTCATGCAAACAAACACACCCAAAGTTACATGGATTGTGTGGTTCAACCATACATAAGAGATTTAAATTCACGTAAAAGATTAGAATTTGAATTTTGTAGAGATTAAGTATTAAGATTATACATACGGCTTATCATCTAATATGAGAATTATTGTAATTATTTAGTCGTTTATTGTCTCTTTCAAATATCGTAATATTATTTTGTAAAATTATAAAGTATCACTATTATTTTTTCATTTCGTTTAACAAAAAAACAAAGAAATGATGAAAAATTTGTTCAAAGTCGTATGCAGCTATTGCATCCGATCCCAGAATTGCCTGGCTCCACAAGACATTGATTCAAGACCACGATTGGGAATCCTAATCAATGGACCAAATGTCAAAACATAATGAGATTGAAAAAGTTGTCAAAATCTTTCTCCAAAAAAAAAAAAAGAAAAAAAAAAGAAAAAGGTGTCAAAATCTTTCTAAAAGGCCAGTTGGCACTCGTGTGGCACTAATCATGCCTAGCACCCAGGCCACCTCAAAGCAATCATGCTCTCCATCTTGGACCAGCCCCACAAAGGAACATACACTAACAGGTATAGGTATAGGCATTCACACACCTCATATTTTTTTGTTAATTCCAACTCCAATGAAAAAGGAAATCTATCTCTTTAGTCATTTTTTTTGTTTCTCGTCATGATAATGCACTATTCCGAAGGACTTAAAGAGACTTTTGACAATGGTGGAGTAGGTTAATATCTAATAATGTCGTACTATGTGTGTGAGGTCCATGATGATGATCAATATGCATGGGGAGATTAGCTGTTTAGAAAAGGTTCCTGTATGGTAGGCCAACCCGCTCGTGCAGTGCTTGAGAGCATGGGACCACCATCTTTCGTTAAAATGAGAAAAATATAAGTAAAAAAGACTTTAAAAAAAGAGAAAAATATAAGTAAATATCAAACTTTAAAGGATAGTGCAAAAATGAATTTTCACAAGCAGAAGGTGCAGCCGTCTCACCAGCCCATGAAAACCAAAGCTAAAGCCTCTATGAGCATGAGATCATAAAAATGCCATATGAACTAATATATGTTAGAATTTAATATAATTTTTGTGTCTTATGTCTTTTTCAATAACTTAATCTTTTGAATTGATTAGTTCCTTAACATAGTGAAAAAATTTTATAACTAAAAAATTTTGCATTTAAATTTTGTTACCGTCACATTAATTGTGAAGATCAAAAAAATTGTGACCCATCTTTCTGTATTAGAGTTTAATATATGATTCGCATAATGATCCTTCATAAAAATTTAAATTTGTCACTGAAATGATGATTTCTGGCCAATATGAAAACCACTTTTCCTAAAGGGTGATATAGCGTTAGGTGCCCACTTGAGAAATTCAATTATTGCTCAACAATTTCCCTGGTGTAGGAAACTAAAAATAGTCTCAAGTGCATGCGAGACTCCTACACCGTTGAACTTGGGAAAAGGTCAGTCAGTCCTAAACTCCTAATGTACAATAATTAAAGAAAGGGGATAAAAGAGGGACAAGGAGGAGGGAAGCATCAGATGTAAAAAAGAAAAGAAGCTCTTTTGTTTATCTATTTATAGACTCTTAAACTACTAGTCTATTTACCTCCCCTGCATCTCACCATACTATAAGCCTGTAGCAATGGCTTCAGAGAAGATTGAGACTGTAATAGCCGGAAACTACTCGGAAATGGAGAGAGAAGAAGGCAGTTCCGAGTCCACTAAGAGCAAATTATCTAAGTTGTTTTGGCATGGTGGCTCGGTCTATGATGCTTGGTTTAGCTGTGCTTCTAACCAGGCAAATATTTATTGTTCTTCAAAATGTGCAGGGCTAGCTTTTGCCATGCAAGATAAATGTATAATAGTAATATCTTGATGTTCATTCTGTTTACTTCCAATAATGTCAATTGCAGGTAGCACAAGTGCTTCTTACTTTGCCATATTCATTCTCACAACTTGGCATGCTATCTGGAATTCTTTTTCAACTATTTTATGGCTTGATGGGAAGCTGGACTGCTTACCTTATAAGTGTCCTTTATGTTGAGTACAGAACAAGAAAGGAAAGAGAGAAAGTTGATTTCAGGAATCATGTAATTCAGGTAATGTCTTGGAATTAATCTATTCATATATCTAGTCTGGTGTTTGCAATTGATCTTCTACTGCCTTTTTGAAACTTCAAAAAAATGTCGCTTAAGGACATTTAAGTGGTTAAAACTTAAGACATTTATTTTATAAGTCTTAAGTTAACGCTGAAAAGATAGTATGAAGTTTATGGAAACGAGAAGAGATACTTTTGTTGTATAATTTACGGCCAACGGACCTTTTAATCGACAGAAAGACTTAAGAAAATATATACTTGTAATGTCATCTTCCCTGGAATACACTTTTTCATTACTCACAAATTTCCTAGCAACCTGGGATGTTTTGCAGTGGTTTGAAGTTCTTGATGGGCTGTTGGGAAAACATTGGAGGAATGCAGGCCTTCTTTTCAACTGCACTTTTCTTCTCTTTGGATCAGTCATTCAATTAATTGCCTGCGCAAGGTAGTTTAATTATGAAAAATTTTTGCCAAATATGGACCCTGAGACTTTAGATTTTTTCTCTCCTATCCTGTTAAATTGGGTGTCTTATAGTAATGAAACATTAGTGCTTTGTACTAATTTCCAATAATTTGATTTGCAGTAACATCTACTACATAAACGACAATCTGGACAAGAGAACATGGACCTACATTTTTGGTGCATGTTGTGCAACGACTGTCTTTATTCCTTCCTTCCATAACTACAGAATTTGGTCATTCCTGGGCCTTATGATGACCACTTACACTGCATGGTATCTTACAATTGCCTCACTTATCCATGGGCAGGTACACAATTTAAAATTTTTTTTAATAACTTTGAATCTTTTTTTTTATCTCTCTCTCTCTCTCTCTCTCTCTTTGTTTTTTTTGCATGATTTCTTTTCTACAATCATTTTGGTATTCACTTTAAGTCAGTTGATTTTTTTTTTTGGTTCATGCTTTTCTTTATTCTGACCAAGGTTGAAGGAGTGAAACACTCAGGTCCAACCAAAATGGTCCTCTACTTCACTGGGGCTACCAACATTCTTTACACCTTTGGCGGGCATGCTGTCACAGTGTGAGGACTCAATAATTGTAATAATGATCATTAATGTTACCATCTATAATGTGCCTTTTTTATTTTGGTCCACTATGAATTATTTGTATAACATAACTTTTTACAATAGACACATTTATCTGCTAACTGAGGGAGAATTTTCCTCCATAAACCTTCTGATAACTCTTTACTTTAATGTTGAAAAGTTCATTTTTATAATGATTCAATAATATAACTTTCTTTTGATAGATTAAATGTTGACTAATTAGTGAGGGGAATTTTATTTTTGCAGGGAAATTATGCATGCAATGTGGAAACCACAGAAGTTCAAGCTAATATACCTGATAGCAACAATTTATGTGTTAACGCTAACGCTGCCATCAGCTTCTGCTGTTTATTGGGCATTTGGGGACATGCTACTCACTCATTCTAATGCTCTCTCTTTGCTACCAAGGACTGGATACAGAGATACTGCTGTCATTCTCATGCTTATTCATCAGGTAACCAATCACTGTTTTCTACTTTTCTTAAACCAATCTGACACTATTTTTCCAGTAGGGCCAGGATAATAAAGGATAATAATGTTTTTTGGACATATGCAAATAGAGAAGAAAGCTAACATCATTTAGTTTTTTTCTTGTTGGCAGTTTATAACATTTGGGTTTGCATGCACCCCACTGTACTTTGTGTGGGAGAAATTCATAAGGGTACATGACACCAAGAGTATGCTCAAGAGGGCTCTGGCTAGACTTCCTGTGGTGATACCAATATGGTTCCTGGCAATCATTTTCCCTTTCTTTGGCCCCATCAACTCAACTGTTGGATCACTGCTTGTCAGCTTCACTGTGTACATAATTCCTGCATTATCACACATGATTACTTTCAAATCTGCATCGGCTCGGGAGGTTTGCCTCTTAAATTTCATTTAATCTGGATTTTTATGGTCATTTTTTGATTTTTTTTTTTTTGAGGGGTCTAATTTCATTGTTCCTCCTTTATAATTTTACATGCAGAATGCAGTAGAGAGGCCACCATCATTTCTAGGAGGTTGGGTTGGTTTGTACTGTACGAACATATTTGTAGTGGTGTGGGTATTTGTTGTAGGATTTGGATTCGGAGGATGGGCAAGCATGCTCAATTTTATACATCAAATTGATTCATTTGGCCTCTTCACCAAGTGCTATCAATGTGCCCCTCACAAGGCTTGACTAGATATGCCCCTGCTTTTCCAACGACATCTGTTGACAAATTAGAATATACTTAGCAAGTGTATAAAGGGATTGGCATTTGTAACTTCTTTCCTTCTTGTTTTTCCCTTCCTTTAATCCCCTTTTCCTTGTAAGAGAATATTCGTGTTGAAGTGGTTTTTGGAAGGGTGAGACGGCGATCATGGCCACCCCCATTATATTAGCCTTTTTTTTTTTTTGGTAAAAAAGTAGGAGAGCGGGGGTAGTGTCTCAATTAGTCCTGTCATGAGGTATTGTATCTGTTTTTAAGAAGGGTGTGAATGATCTGGACTCATTATATTAGTTTTCATATAATTTGTGTGTTGATTGAACTATCAAGAATGTAAGTCCCCTTGATTTTTTGTGGACTGCACATTTTCTATTCTTTTTTCTATTCTGTGTTCTTTAGTAACGTAAAAAACAAAAAAAATGTTATTACCATTAACCTCTTAAGTTTATCTATCGATAAAATAGGTATACATTACATTTTTATCGCCTAAATTTCGATCTGTGGGAACTGTTCTTGATTCATAAGCAGCATAATGTGGGATGATTCGATGACCTATGAATAATAGAATAATGCTATTAAGCCCAACCGAGTTTAGTTTGATAATTGCCTAAACACTTGAGTAGAACCGCAAATTTCGGGAGACCGTCGGACTACATAGCATTACTCTACGGTAGTAAGGTGCTACCGGGTAGCCGTAGTCAGCGGGCTGCATGTAATGGAAGCCGAGGGTATGCTAAATGGGCCCAGCAACTTGAGAAGGCTTAAATTGTTTTTTGTTCTTTAAGTACAGGATTAGCAATTAAGCAGTCATGTATTAGTTGAGAGAGGGAAAAGCGGATCTTCAGACCCCCATCAGTTGGAGCTAACAGGCATCGAACGCCCGCAAGTCCAAAGGAAACATTGCTTCCTTACCAACCAGGGCTTGAATTCTTTTTGCAATAAGTGAAAATATTGTGTTTGAGTACTAGTTAGAATTAATTAACTAAAGAAAAAAAATCACTTGGTATGTTCTTTGATCTTCAGATTATACCTTCACCTTTCACGTTTTGAGGGTCTCGTCAAACAGCTGCAATTGGAAGTTTGAACAAATTAAAATGGTCTGCCTTGGTTTTTTTTTTTTTTTTGGGACCATGTATTGAATGGTCTGTTTGAAAGCATATCAAACGACAAATGAAACGTGCAAATCACTCGGCGAATTCGTCCATCTAGTGATGTGTTTCAAGTAGCTGAATGGGAACACAATATTTCACAACGAATTTCATTGGTGTCGACCGAGAGAGATAGAGAGAGACTAATCTTTGAGGGTTATTTTGTGGGCCCAACCTCCTTTAAACTGACTTAGTGAACATGGAATCTTAGATGGGTGCTGTTGACTAAATGTCGGGGGCGTGAAGAAACGAAGTTGTCAATATTTACAGCTGAAGCATGTCTTGCGAGAAGGAACCTTTTTGTGTTGATTATTTGGCTAATTTAAGTGGTGCGGATGCTGCTGATTATGTGTCCTTCTTCCTGCCGTCTCCGAATTTGGGTGTTTTAATTGACGCAGATAGAACTAGTGTCATGTTCCTTAAATAGTTTGTCTTTCTTTTCTTTTTAGCTTTCTTTGCACCAAAAAAGAAAAAAAGTCAATATTTACTTCTTATTATTATTATTTTGATCATAAGATGTCAATATATATATATATATTCACAGGTAGGGCCATCGGCCAATGGGTTTTGTTACGTCAAAAAAAAAAAAAAAAGCTAATGGGTTTTGTGGGTCAGGGAGAATGGTGCAAAGATTTTGGGCCCATGGTCTTGGTGGGCTTAAAGTTATTGTTAGACTTTGAATCTGGCGACAAAGCTGGTCAGGTCAGAACATGAAGAAAAGCTCAAAAAGCTACAGATGCTGAAAACCACCGC
Source organism: Carallia brachiata (assembly GCA_021464245.1). Lineage (NCBI taxonomy): Eukaryota > Viridiplantae > Streptophyta > Magnoliopsida > Malpighiales > Rhizophoraceae > Carallia > Carallia brachiata. The sequence goes on from JADCRB010000043.1 coordinate 37,413, forward strand.
GCTTCCAGCAAGGCCTCTGAACTCAAGGATGGAATTTTCCTTTCTAGACCTAACACACTGAACCAACGAGTGTTGTGAATGGAGAAAATGAAGTTTGTGAGAGCTTTAACCCCTTTTTCATGGGTCTACTCGGCTCACACCAGATTAGTCGAGATCTAATTATATTTCAGATACTAGAATTTCAGACAAAAAAAAAAAAAAAAAAAATCAACAGCAACAGCTTCCATAGAGTTGCTGGGCAGTATGGCAACTGTCATGGTAGGAAAAAAAGTGAAAGGCATTACACACAACATAAAAGCTATAGTAGCTTTTCTCGAAGCGGGTATTATTACGTAATTACGTAATTTATAACACGTAAAAGACACATTTCTAATTTAACGGTTTATTTATTTTCTTTTTGTTTTGTCAAATTCAATATATTTTTCATAATTTAATAGCTTAGACCTCTACATATTAATTTTATATCTACTATTACGTACGTACATAATTTTTGCTAAAGCTATAATAGGGCCTGGAACTGGCCAATGAAAATGGACTAGAAGGACTGGTCTGTAACAGGTCAATTTATGCCAAGTGTGCATAGTCAATTCATGAAGTGGAAGAACGTGGGTGGAGTCATCCCACATGATCAGTTCCTAAGAGTGGGGTCCATCACAATTTTGAAGACAACTGAAACAAGAAATGCCTCGCAATTTTCATGCAGTGGTCCGATTTACTTTTGCCTATCTTGTTCCAAGATCATTGAATCTGATGGTTGTGCACAAGAGAAATGCTTTTGACTAGCAACTGGAATTCCAGGAACAATCAAGGGGCCTATCTTCTTCTGGTGGTTGTGCTAGATGTTCTTTATTATCTTTTTCCTTTTCTTCAACTTCAAACATTGCCAGACTGCCCAACAAATTTTAATTAAGCCCCAAAAAAGGTACTCTCTTATACAAGAGTAGTAATATATGTTATGAAAATTCAATTCTCTAATTTTTTAAGAATTGATATTATTACTGACGTAATAATGAATTTTTTATAAATTTGATTTTATTTGTTAAAACTAAACCTAATGTAAATTTAATATTAACTTAAATTTTAGGCATTAACTTTAATTTGTGCATTTTCGTAAAAAAAAATTTCATGAAATTTATCAATGGACCATTTACGATTAGTCAATTACACAATAGCAATTAGAAGTAGAGAGCATTCTTTTTTTTATTTTTATTTTTTAATGAACAGAGATAAAGAGTAGGGGTACACGGTACAGGACATAACATAACAATAGTTGTATGCTTGTAAGTTGTAAGCTTGTGGGAGCAGGAATCAAATCTTCATTGTCAGGTTCTATCAGATCTATAATACCGTGGATAAGCTACACGTGTGGGTCCTGGTTATCACTTCTGACAGTCTGACAGCACAAGTCAATGGTCTCAATTTACATATGTGTCAGCAACTTGTTGGATCATTTCGACATAGCTTGTGTTTTGGAGCTGCATGAATGCAGAGACAATACGCCTTTGTTACGTGCTGCTGCTGAGTCTACCAGCCAGCAAAAAGTCTTAAAACTGGTTAATCGTGAGTCCTCTTTTTATGAGATGAGATATATCTATTTCGTTGAGATTAAATAACGAATTTTAGTCGGAGACGATTAACAAAAAATAACGCATCATTATTGCTAAAGCTGAAACTGTTAGGACCATAATTCAGTGTCTGTAAGCAACGGTGTGGGTCGCAATATGCCTTCTATGGTTCTACACGTAGAACAAGATTATAGGACAATGGATACTACTTTTTTTCACGTATTTTGGGAAATCGATACATTCAATTATGTCTCTTAATTTCGCTATTTTGTGTGTGTTTGTGTAAATTGTAGGAGGGTGCTCGTCTGATGCATATACTAGTTTAACAATTCATCATCTTCTTGAGTAATTAATTGAACATCAATTTTGAATGTCTACCATCCAGTTTCCAAATTGTAGAGACAAACCACTGACAAGAAAGCAGGTGGCCAATAAAGCGGACCTCAAATTAACAGTAGATGTATAGAATCTCCCCTACAGCGGCACTGGGGCACCGCCTGTTAGATTGGAAAAAGAGAGGGTTTAATGCTGACTGCTGACCTCACGGAGTGGAAGTGAGGGCTGGTCAAAAACTCTCTGGACGCTCAATTGGGATGGGAAAAATAAAATTCCCAACTTAAAATTTAACAGTGAAATTCAGCAAGTTTTAATGCAGAGAAATGCACCAGATCTTCTGGCAGTACAAAAGCATATATATCCTGTCCTGCCACCTCCAACGAACCACAAGGAAAAAGAAAGTACATGACGAGCAACGGAGAATCCTCTCCAGCCTGCTCCAAAGAATGAAAAGCACATCACAAGGATACCTTTGCACTTTGATAACTTCCAGCTTGTGCAGTTAAATAGTCGCACAACGTTCGCTTGTCAGATTTCTGAGATAGGAGAGTTGTTTCTTTTATTTAAGAAATATATAGACGTTAACGGACGTGAAATCCGAAGACCAACTGGTTGGACGGCTGACAAATCTCAAAAAAGTGACTCGCTGGTCGTCTCGGATATTCTCGGGACGATATAAAGATTCTAATCACCATTTATTTGGCGGGGGGGTGTGGGGAGTGGAGGAAGAAAGTAGCCAACAATAACCACTTTGAAAAACAATGAGATGCTGAGAAGTGAGAATGGAGTTCAAATAACATTCTCCCAAGTTAAAGCATTTCAATTAAGCCTTGAAGAATACAAGCAGTCAACAATATTTCTGAACTGGTTTCATATCATAGACCGCGTACTGCTTCATCATCATCTCAAGCATACATTAAAAAGGAATTGCACAATAACACGACAGCAGTTAGGCACTCATGCCTGAGCTCCTCCTGCACTCAGACAGCATGTCCATGTAGAACTGGCATTTGCTGATGTCATTCCCATAGCTGGTCAGGCACTGCATGAGATTATATGAGACACGTTAAAGCATAATTTTGCATTTGTGATATGTTAAGTAGCACAAGTTTTCCAGAACTCATTTTCTTAGGAACTCTGATAAATTATGGTTAGACGAAAACCCAGGATCGAGTTTGAAACGACTGTGAGAATCACAACAATGCTATTGAATCAAGATCTCTTTGTTGATTACTTATGTATGCTTGTCTCTAGGACCAGGTGCACACGCATCACTCAGCCAAGCACTCATGAAACTGACTATTGTACATGACACTAGCAGGAGGATGAACAAAGTGGATGGTGGGAACTACAAAATCTTGAATACTTCAGTATATTGAATTCCACTCCTAGTGAAATAACACGCCGATGAATAACTTGGAAAGATGTAAACAATGGAGCGAGTTTACATACATCTTGGAATGCCTTGATCTGCACACCACATGCATCAACAGTAGCAGCTGCTGAAGCAGGAGCAGCAGCAGCAGCCTCAGAGGCCACAGCCTCATGCTGGATTGTGCGAGGACCCAACACAGCATCTACAGCTCTATGTGCCATCGCACTTCCAGTGCCAAAAGCCATGCCTGCAATAAGTCCAAAGACAGAAAAACTTCAGACTTATGCTCTTATTAAAATCATAGTAATCAACATGTCAAGAGTACTCTGTCCAATCAAACAGAGACTTTTCTTCACATACCCTGGGCTATGGTTGAACCAATTCCTCCAAGCAATGATCCACCACTGCTGCTCTGTAAAGGAGCAGGAGGAGGAGCATGGTGAACTGCAACAGAACAGAATCACATCAATATCAAGTTCTTCAAAGCAAATTGTTAATTAAAGCTAAATAAAGTTCACCAGATCAAATAGCATAAAGGTCATGTACAAACGTGTATGCACATGTCTGCACTCTGTGTATGCATATGCAATATGAGAATGTTACCTGGTTGGGGTGGTGGGCTACGTGCTGCTGCAGGACGAGGAGCTGGCCGTCCAGCAGATCTTCCTGAAAAAGAAATTTGAATACCAGTAAAGTAGATTCTTTGAAAACAACAGCAAAAACAACAATAACAACAACAATGAGTACACAAGTTAACTCCGCGTCAAGATCAATCCAACATTGAAGGACAATAACGCCCTAACTAGAGCAATCTTAAAAAAAAAAAAAAATAATTGTGTGTTCCAAAGCACCGCAGCTAGTGAGCTGCAACACATTCAACAAAAAGGCAGTAGGCTGCCTTGAAAACAAACATAACAAGACTAAAAGGTAGAAGCAAAGTACGATGACATGATCATCTAAATAAAATTACATGATACAAGCACGGAAAAAGGCATCTAACATGCCTTGTAAACATAAACTTAAAAGCTACATTTTGTTACCCTTAGCAACATCAGCGATTAAGACACAATTGAAACAGTGCTCAGTAATTCACCTAAAAGCAATTTGGAAGTGGTTCACTTCAAGATTATAATCAAATTTCTAAACTCGCGCGGTGACTCACAGGCTCACATCAATGGACTTCCGCGTCAACCATTGCTAAACAATTTCATACTTTCACATGAAAGGTACAAGTAAGGGATGCCAAAAAAAAATCTGACTGAGTACAACTGATATTTTGAAGAATATACTAGAGATACTTGATTAACCAACGTCCCAATTACCCTAAATTCAATCCCAAGACAAATTGCACAGAATTTAAACTACAATTGTAAAATTATGCACCAAAGACTCTCAAATTATATAAGATATAAGCCCAAGTTCATACATAACAAACGTAGTCAACATAGCCAAAAAGAAAACCGTGAAATCTTTAATAGAAAATAACCAAGTCAATCAGATGATGTAGAACTAGGGGGAAATGCTAATTGAAACCCTAAATAAGAAGCTTCCATAAATTTGAGAACAAGCAACCAAATCAAAGCAATTTAGGTCAATAAAGGATCAGAATTTAGGCTTAAACTTAACCTCCAGAGACCAAAAAAAAAAAAAAAAAACCACGTTAAATTAAAAAAAAAAAAACAATTTACCATATTGATAAAGAGAAAACAAAATTAGGGAGACAAATCTGACCTCCAGAGCTCCGGCGAGGCATGGCGAGTTAGGGAGGAGGCGGCGACGGGACGGAGGTTCGAGAATAGTTACCGAGAGATTCAGAGGCAGAAAAGCGTCGCGGTGCTGTGGATTCCCAATTGCCCTAGGTTTGCTCAGATATAAATTATAAAGTGCGTCGGAATTTCGATATGTTTTGCGTAGGATTGATAACGTGGCGACTCCTGACTGGCGTTAATTTGCCAAATTGGATGTAGGAAGTTGTTACATTTTAAGGGTTCGCAGACGGGACTAGGTTTGCTAGACATGTATGTAGATTATTTTTTCATTGACCGATAATTAATAGATTTAAGATTTAAGTGAAATTAAAATAATATAAATTATTAAATAATTTAATTTTAAAAAATAATAAATAAATAAATTATTAAATAAAACTAAATTTATCACATAACTACTTATATTTTACTAACCTACGATTCATAAAGAATGCTCTTTTTAACCTCTCATTATCATTTATAACTTCAAGCCTTTTTTTCTTAAACAAAACGAGACTGTGGCTTAAGTTATCGGTTAATGTTTTCATTCGATTCCTCTATTAGAAGAATTTATTACTTGAACACTAATAAGATAGAACGAGATTCTGCCGTAAAAGGATTATATTGATTGTAAAATTTAAAAGACTGAAATTAGTGGTCGCACTCAATCTTTTATGATCGATGTAAATACTCAACTTTACTTTAGGAGAAAACGCTAATGCAGATTTTGAAATACAAATCATAAGCGTAAATACTCGCTAACTTATCGTCAAAATACCATTTTGGGCGTATGGTGAACAAACTCTGACTTTGCACCTTTGTTTTAGAAGATTTTCATTTTGATCATGCTATAATAATATGGGTTTGGTCTTGATGAAGCTGGAGGCAGAGAAGACATAGGATTTTTCTGTTTTTCTTTTTTGAGTTGAATAAATTTTTCACCAGTTTCGGTTAAAAAAAAAAATTCACCAGCTATATGATTTTTTCCATAATTGATATTTCAAAACCAAAAGGGTTACACGTGATTGAGGAGAGTCAGTTCGGACCTCATGGGATGTAAGCCCAGTAGCTTAAGTGGGCTTCTGGTCGTAAGTTTTGTGAGCATTTAAGAGTCCAACACATATGATCCAGACGTAGGATTCCTGACTTTAGTTGGTTGATGGATTTTTGGATTCAATAAAATTTTCACTTCGAGCCCACACTCACTAATCTGCAGTGCATCTACTAGGAGCCTTTCATCAAGGCTCATTATCATATATATCATGTGTCATAGTTGTTGTTTGTTTTACTATTTTAAGCATTTATTTATTAGAAAGTTTATTGTGTCATGAACTATTTAAAGAAGAATGATATTTATCCCACAAATTGTCCCCCTCTTTTGTCTAGTGTATTCGAAGGTATAAAAATTGACATTAGAAAGTTCTTAGGACTTTATGAGTAATGTGTTCCTTCGAAAAATAGTTGATGATGTGTATTGTGGTATTAAAGAAATTTAGCCAGCGGACGTACCCCCATTATGAAATAAATGGTTTTTTTGTTAATCTAGTCTCTTTTTTTTTTTTTTTTTTGTATTCTAAGAAATATTAAGGAGACTGCAAATTTAGTTGTTAGAAATTAAGAGAGAGTTTTATTTTAAAGACTAAGTCAACAACTCTCGTATACTTTTATCTTTTTTGCTATTCTCAGATCATTTTCAGTAATGCAAAGTGTTACTTTGCAGCCAAACAAATATGTCTATGGTGGTATTGTATTGTTTAAAATAGAAGCCTAAAACTGTGAAATGGGAACTTGGCAAATCTTATAAAACATGAAAAACCATGAAAAGAAAGGACATTGTTTTACAAATAGTACATACGTACGAATGTTCATAATTAAACTATTCGGCAACAAAATCGACCATGAAAAGCTAACCGCATTCTCTTGGAGCCTTCCTTTGTACCAACAAAACTACTCGTTAGTCATTATATTATTTATTGCGATGAAGCATCACACACAACTTATATCATTCTATCAAGACCCGTGTCTACAAAATCATTCAAACAGAGTTCGGATCATCCCATTTCCTTTTTCTTTGTGAATCTATAAAATTTTAAGGATCGATAACTAAAATTAAGTCTACGATTTCGTCCAATTCTGACACTCACCATTTTTGTTTTATCAATTTGCGTCAAAATTAAAAATTTTGTTCCAAATTTAGAACACATTTAGCATTTGGTTTAACTGATTCTATCAGCTGCTAATAAGCAATTAAGCATGGCTCGTTGGAAATGTTGGGCTATGTAGATAAGATAAACAACAGAAAAACTCTAGCCATACAACTGGAGGAAAATAATGAAAACACAAGCCAGCCACACTCACCCAATACAATACGACTTGGTCCATATCCTCTCCTAGATAAGGCAGATATTGCTTATCTTATTACTTTTTTGGCAGATTGGAACAATCGGATCTTAAAATATATATCAAATTTTTTTAAAAATAATTATTAAATATTATTAAATTAAATATATATTTCATATATACTTCACTAAACATATATAAATAATCTTTGTTTCATTTCAATTTGTGTGCACGGGGGGGCTCCCATGAAAGTGCGTCAACAATTAATTAATGCAGTAAACATAAACGCCGCAAACGACAAGTCATTCCATTATCAACATACAAAATCCCAGACCAAGACACTCCGCAATCACTTTCACGTAGATTGCGCCCTCACAATATTAAAAGTCCTCAAAGCCAAAATCCCCATACGAAAAGCTCACAAAATCAAAGAAATTTACTTACATGAGCCCAATAATGAACATAGCTTCACCGAGATACAGTTGATGTGAAGCACATAAATTATGTAATTTTGATCATGTAAAAAGAAAACAATAAAAAAGGAAAACAAGTGTGGATGAAATAAATTTACTCGGCGGTAAAAAGAAAACGAATCGGAAGGTAAAAAACTGCAGTGTTAACTGGTAACCATCTTCTCTGTTAATTCCGATGGGAACCAGTAAACGGAGCATCAGAGAAGCAACCGTATCCTATCAGTTGCGATCAGTATTGGGACAATCTCTCGCAAAATGGCCTTCGTCTCCGCAACTGTAGCAACCGCCGCCCCCGCCGCCGTATCTTCTACTTCCGCCTCCGCCACCTCCGCCGCCAGTACCTTGATAGCAATCCCTAGCTAAATGGCCATATCGGCCGCAATTATAACACGCTCCACCACCACCACCACCACCACCAGCAGCAGCGGCCTCAGATCGGCCACCCCACCAGCCTCTGCCATAACCGCCACCGCCACCGCTACTGTATCTTCCACTTCGTCTACCCCTACCACCGGCGAACCCTCTCCTGCCACCCGCGCTGCCGCGGCCGCGAGATGTGCTGCGAGATCTGGAGACTCCGACGACTTCAGATGCCTTGGCACGGCCGTCCTCTCCTAATTCGACTGAATATTCCACAGGTTGGCCGTCGGAGAGGGTCCGGAAGCCATCGGACTGGATCGAGGTTTGGTGGACAAACAGATCCTCGCTGCCGTCATCGGGAGCTATGAAGCCGAAGCCTTTCCGGGCACTGAACCACTTCACAGTACCAGCGCATCTCTTGTCGGTCGCAGCCATCGACAGCTTCTAGAAGTTTCCGGCTCCGTCCCTCCCAGTGGCAGTGCGTGGTTCGTTGGCCAGTGCGTGCGTCGGACTATCGAGCGGTTTTTGAGTTGGTTAAGTGGCGGCTAGCTGGGCGGGGATCCGGACGGTTCGGAGGGGATTGAATTCTCATCGTACGGTCATTAGGCTTTCGACGGTTTATCCGTTTGCCTTTTCCCTTTTTTTTTTTTAATTTTATTATAATTTTCATATTTTTCTCAATTGTCGTCACTCAGACTCTCGCTCAATGCGGTGCGTCTCCACTCCACTCATTTTTTTTTTTCAGACTGGTTTTTATAAATATATAATAGGAAAAAGATTAGTGACGGGAGGATTGATGTATAAAAGAATTTTTAGATTAAAATTGTGTGAATTTATTATATAATTACTTGAATTATAAATATAACGAAAAAGTAGTAATTTTTTTCTTTTTCTTTGTTATACTTGTAATTCACACACTTGTACAATAAATCTAGTAAATTATAATTTAAAAATTCTTTCGAAAAAATATCTGGCCACTAAACAGTATTCTATACAATGTATAATTTATATTTTTAAATATGCACCAAACTTCTCTCAAAACTATTAAACTATAGAAAATAATGTTGTAAAATACAACTCAATTTTTTTTTAAAATTAATACAAAATCGATGTATCAATTAGCATACTCAATTAATTTAAGAAGACCTTACTTAAATCGCTCTCAGAAAAAAAAAAAAAAAAGACGACCTCATTCATAATTAAGTTTCATTGGCGCAATAAACTTTTTAGTGAAAAAGAAATAAAGAAATATTAATAAAGGCACACAGAAAACTATGCAGGAAGTGCACGCGTAGATTCATAGATATATGAAGCCATTTGATAGGGAAGGTAATGATTTTCAATGATTGCATATATTATTTTTACTACACCGTAAGCTGGAACTACTTCACAAAAATCGAAGTCACTTTTCTTTCAAATGGCAATTTTTCCTTTAACAATGAAAATATTTCTTGATCAAAATTTGAAAGCATCATGAAAAATATAAATTAAAAAAAAAACTATGAAATATCTTCCCATAAAATTTTCTTCAAAACATAAAAGAGAATCGAGAAATGATTTCATTAGCCGCAATGGTCATGTAGCAGCATTGCCATTGACAATGAAAACCATCAGTTCTTCACTACAAAGCAAAAGGGAAGCAATTACAGATGAACCAAGCCCCCCACCCAAGTGGGTTTGTCCTCTCCTGAGCTCATTCCTTGGGCAAAACACTTGTATAATTCGTAGTGAAGAAAATAGAAACATATGATTCTAATTTTGATGGAAAACACTTGTCAGACACATTCTGCATAATTAATAAATTAAATTTTTATTAATAAATAATGACATGTACTATAATGTATAATAGTAGAACACATTTTTCAACCACCTAAAATAGTAGCACTATAATAAATCAACGTTTTTCATATTACAAGATCTAAATTTGAGTCACAGCGCTCGCATCCTCTCTTGTAGATGATGAATGTGATGCGACATGAACTCAACAATCACTATAAACTTTAGTAGAAGAGGCTTGCTCAGTCTAAAAAATATTCAAATAAAATGTCTATCCCTATGAAAGTTATTGAATGAGCAAGGTAAAAACAAAGGTTAGCCCAATGCATCTTTTTTCCTTCTCAAAAAAAAAAAAAAAAAAGAAGAAAAAACCTTTTTCAGTTATAATTATTGATTTGGATCTCCTTCACTATTAATTATGTATAATATGTCTAAAAAAATGTGTGCGCATCATTACTCCATTTTTTTTTTTTACTATTTTCTCAATTTTTTAACATTTTTACCTATAATTATAAAAGCTTTGAAAAACAGTTTCCGACAATTTATAGTAGATTCATTTATATAACAAAAAAATTACAGTACCAAATAAATTCTACCTGAATGCAATGACTTCTTCTTTGTTTAAAATTACGCTTTTATTTTTTTACAACAAAAAAAAAATATCTTATAAGAGTTTAGTTTCAAAAAATGAAAGCCTGATTGCAAAAAAAGAAAGAAGGCAATTACATCAAACGAATTTTTCAGACACTAATATTCTGATACTGTAATGTACCCTTTATATAATTAATAAATTGTTTGTTCTATTAGTACCACAATGAATAAAATAAAATACTTCTTGTTCAAGCCAGCATCTTGATTTTTGTGTCTTGTTTGTTAACGGTGAATAATATGCCTACCAAGAACTGTTCGGTTCCTGTACAATCTCAGAGTCGATTTCTAAAGCTAAAAGTCATTAAAATTTTTCGGTCCGGAGGGTGATAAACATCCATTAAACAAGCATGCACACAATGAAGAAAAGGAAACCAAAAATTCAATGGCCAATCATCTATCATATCAGAAATGTTAGAGATAGGAGCAAAATATGTTGCCATTTTCACTTACACCAATCAAAACCATCACAACCAGTGAACCAGAGGATAAGCTTAAACAAACATGATCCCATTCTCCTTAATAGTATCAAGAACTATTCCAAGCTTACCCTCAATACGCTCATTCTTTCTGGGTTCGTAAGCAATTGCATATACATCGGCATCCTTTGATCTCTCGGCGATGAGCTGTCCAATTACTCTGCAGGCGTTGTTATCAGTAAGTGATGGTAAGCTGTGCCTAAGTTCCTTTGAATTTGTCGTGGCAACTGATATAACTTTGCTTGTTCCTCGGTGCATCACCTTTGCATGAATAAATCTCTTTGAAAAGAAAACATTTAGTAAGAAGGGCCTCATATACATGTCTGTCCTCTGCTTCCATGATTTCCTGTTGGGTCTATTTGCAAGTTCACCTCGAGATCTCCTGGTCCAAGCAGCTTGAATAAAAGAATTCTACACAAGGGAGGATGAAAGAAGACAATTGTTAACTAACAATTGACGAAAATTACATTTATAACGGCAACTAAGAAAACCCCACTCGGTATATTCAAGGTACCTACTTCAACAAAATTTCACAGAAAAAGGAGACCAAAACGTGCAATATAATATCCTAATATCAGCATGCGGCATCAATAGACTTTACTCTTCCATGACGGTTTCTGCCAAACTAACCAATTACAAGCAGTTCAACAAAAACAACGTCAATGAATTTATGACCCAATATCCATGCAATAAAAAAAGAGGTATGCAGACGGTCAAAAGCCTCATTCTCGAGATACTATAACTCAATTCTTGCAGATGAAATAAAGCTAATAAACCCCAATCTCCTGGCTAAGAAACTGCACTGACAGTACAATAAGATCCTGACCTTGGCTAAGCTAATAATGCAAAGCAAAGCAGAATGTGAGATATACAACTTATTTAAATGTTTTAAACTAATTGTGTGGGCAAAAAACATTGATTTTGTGGCAAAAAGGAACCAAAGTCCATTATCTTGAGCTTCAAGTGATGTAGTGAGGATTAAGTTTGAAAGGTTTTAGGTTTACAGTTTACACCTTGCCAAGCAGCCAAGAGAAGAGGAGAGACAGTAATCAACATTTCTGCCAAGCACACAACCAGAAAAAGAAAACTGAGATGCCAGCATGGGAATTGACTAACCAAATGACATCAGGGCAGCTTACTAATGACTTGCAAACTAACACGCATACATGAGGTTTACAATGCACCAACAATTAAATAGGTAGACTAAATATTTCCCACAAGCTTAGGATGAAACACATATTCAAAGGACACTCCAGAATTCAACCCAAAATTACATGTGATGCCAATAATCCGGACTAGCTACAACCTCCCACAAGTCCAGAAGATAAAAAAGATCATGCTTCGCTTTAACATGAGAGTATGGATGCTTCAAATAAAAAAACTATTGGCAGAAATCTGGGAGCTGAAATAAAATGAAGACATTAATGTATAGGCATTAAAATTGTATCATACAAATGAAATTTGAGAGTAATATGACATATCCGAGAAGAAATCACAAAATTTAATCTCACATGGGAAAAGACAACACCAGATTATTTTACTTACCCATGACAGATACGTCCCTTGGGATAAGAAATTTTGGACACAAACCCCATATCTTATTGTGGTCGTTAAGATTTGAAAATGTGAAAATGGTTTTCCCACAGGATTTTCAACAAGTGGCAGATTGTTAGGAGATCCTAACTCACGGGGATGGAGATTCACATAAGTAGAAAATGTTTCCCCCCTCAAATCCAACATATAACATCTGTTTTGTAAGCATTTGCATGTTACTAAACATTTTAACTACTCTGATTAACATGAAGCTACTACTTTTCCAAAGCAGGAAATTAGCACCCGGTGGTTCTCCAAATCAGTTTTTGACTAGCATTGAACCACTCAGATTCTCTACAAGGCTCCAGATTAAAATCGAATATCATCACATATGGGTGCATCCAAAATTTATCACAAACTTGGGATGCGAATTCCGCTAGAGAGAATGACCTGAGTTGAATTGGGAATTGTTGATTAAGAAAGATGTAAAACAGCTACATCTCACTCCAAAGTCAGTGCATAACAGAAGCAGATGACAAAAAAGGTTGATGTAATCGATCCAACTAAATCTGGAATCGAGGCTTTTGAAATTGCTGTTAGTGTGCACGCAAATTTGATCATCTCCAAATCATCAGTGCGGTTACGGTCCGCCAAGTAATTTCCAGTTGATAAAGAGCATATTAACAACAAAACTGCAGAACCTAATACACATGAGTCTACAATAGTCATCAACCAAGAACTGCTAACAAACGCACTACCAAAACAAACAAAAAAAAAAAGGGAAAAAAAAATTACTCCCCATAATAGTTCCCAAGAAGAGAAGCTACGAAACGATTGTCATTGAAAAACAATCCAACTATTCAAACATCGTTGAAAGTTGAAACCCATTTTCAAGTAGGGTAAAATTTCCAAGTCTAGCAAAGGTAGAAACTCAAAAACCCAGCAAAGATTAAAGGGTTTAATGGAGAAGGAAGAAGAATGCAAAGAAGAAAGGGCATATACCTTGTTGAGATTGAGAGGAAGCGAGGTCGAACCGTTATTACTGGTTCTACTGATTATTATACTACTAGGAAAGGAAGAGACCCACGAGAGTGAAGTGGGTTTAGCAGAACGAGTTGAGCGAGTTGAGAGTGAGCCAGGGCACAGGAGTGAACGAATCGATGATGGAGATGCAGAAGTTGAAGAGGAAGATACGGCGCACGCCATTTTCGTTCTTTGTTTACTCTCTGCCCAATCAAGTCCGGCCTTCGTTTGCCAAGAGTCCAAGGATTTCAACCTTTTTAACCCATAGGTAGGCATATTTTGACAAAGAGATGAAAGTTAACAGAAATTTTACTGTTTTACCATCGACAGCGTTCATGAGCCATAGCAGATAAATCGACCGTCTTCAGCCTTTGACTTTCTAGTTTCTACTTTTTTTTTCTTTTTTTTACTATGCATTTTTCAATTTCAATCCAAATCGATTAGAACAGTGTCCGTTTTACCTTTTTTTTTTTTTTAATGTTACTCCATAGTATTTCACTTTAAAACATAGGCCCCAAAAAAAGCATACACCATTTGGGAAAAACCTTCTTGTTTTTTTCTTATGCTCAAGAGTTTTAATAAAAAAAAAACTTGGTAGCAACATAAATGAAATAATAATGTGACAATAAAAAATATAAATCAATCACATCTTATTTGATCCCATAGATTAATGGAATTATATGCAAAAAAAATTAATGTATTATTCTCGTTTTGCTACCATATTAATTTTTATATGTTGTCATATAGTGGTGTAACGTATAACATAAAATAAAGTTTACTTGACCACATGCTGCTACAGACAGCATGCGAGCGAACCAGTATTAACCATCGCTAAGTCAAATGGACGGATAGCTGCTTCTGAATCTGAACTTTTTTTTTTTTTCCTAATCCTTGGAAACTTTGCTGTGCCTAATCGCCAAGTACAGAGCATACTCACAATGGTTGAAGGTTTATGCACATATTAATAGAAAGCAAAAAGAATAAGAAATGTTTTTTAAATGAGTTAATTTCAGTAGCATTCAATTTGACCAAGTTAAAACTATTTACAGTCTTCTATCCATTTATAGTAAGTGTGCACTTTGTTTCCTTCACAGATTGATTCCTACATGTCCTTCACAGAATGTTTCCTACGCAACATACTAAACGCCGAACCGATGCATTCTCAATTTGGCCGCAGAATTTCAGTTCCTTCTCTCCAAGCTGCCCAAAGGTGACAACAAATATTAGAAAGCATGTAGCAATGAGCAAGATCAAAAAGAAATTCCTTCCATATATATATGTAAGTGAAGAGTTGACATGGAAATCTATTGTAACTCTGTTGGAATCCTAAAGAGATACGGTTGATTCCCAATCATTTCAAATGCCCATCTCCGCATAAAACCAATCATTTCAAATTCCCATAAAAGAAGAGTTAATTTGAAATTGTTAGGAATGCTACTAATAATTCAGACCAGTTAGCCTAAGAATGTTGTGATTGCTCTTAGAGCAGTTAGCCTAAAGATACTATGATTGGTTTGCATTACTAAAACTTAAAAACATGACTGTGGTCGATATGCCTAATTTTTATATTAGCGACTTTTATTCGAGTTTTTGTGCTCGTGTCCTCTCTAACAAATGTTATGCGGCCAAAATTGGTGAAAAGACTATGATACGACGTTAGGTTTTAGATTCAATAATCACTGTAATCTCTAGTAGTGGAGGTACACTCGTTTCACTATTATTTTAGTGGAGAGTTTATCCCTTTAAGGTAGTTAATTAAAGTAATTAAATGAGGTATTAACAAATAAAAATTATTCTAATTTTGATCATAATCGAAATACTTTCACAAAAATTTTTTTCCTGTTAAAAAAAAAGGAAGGTCGTGACATTAGTCCACTGATTGTTTCAAGAACATCCAAAAGATAACAATGAGTCACAACACCAGCTTTGCACCCAACACGTGTGCTCACATTTCTTGTTGCATGCAATTTGTTGTTGATTTTTTAGCACTACGACTCCAAAAAAAACTCCCAAGCCTAGCTCTGTTCTCATCTCTCTGCTCGTCATTGTCATTCATTGTCATCCTGAAGGACCAAGACACCTCTCTTTTCCTCTCACGCCAAGCAACTGGTTCTGGGTTCCAACGGTGATGGATTTCATAAACTCGGTGTTGAATTGGGTTGTGCCTCCAGCGAGCTTGGTGACGCTGGCCTGCTCCTGGCCGGCACTGTACTTTATCAATACTTGTGAGTGGCTTTACAAAGCCTTTTATTGTGAGAATATGGAAGACAAAGTGGTTGTAATCACTGGAGCTTCTTCTGGCATTGGAGAGGTATATATGTAGCCCTTCCTGTTAGCTAGCTCCTTATTATTCTCATGTCCAATCAAGTTAGATTTACCTTAAAATGTGTTTTGAGTTGCTCTGAGGTTGTCATATTCTGGCAAAATTTTATGTGGCTTATGGTCTCGTTGAGGATTGTAAGGATTGAAGTATCAAAATGGAGAAATTTATAGAGTATGGTGTAGTTACCTTGTGGCAACAACGACCAATTTGAATATATATATATATTGTTTGGTCTATTAGGAGGGCTGTTGGATCTCTAGTGAACTTCACACTCCTTACGCAGGATTAGAGCTCAATGACCTCAAAGATGGAAGTCTTAAAGGGTGTCTCCTAAGGGACCCAATTTGGATAGTTTTATGTGTCTGAGTGTTATAGTTATTGGGATAATGTCCTTGCTATGTGAATAGCACGAAGGACCCCATAGAACGGTTCTTGTTCAAAGTGTATGTGTAATAAAATGAGCTTGTCCGCTGCTTCTGTTGTTGGCATTGGCCTCGGCCAACAATATAATTGCACGAGCTAATTCGTCTACCTACCAACTTTACTTTAATGACATAACTAATTGTCAAGAGTTTTTCCTCCACTTTGTGGCTTGAATTTGTGGTTTAACTGCAGACTAGACTATAACCTCTCCCTGAACATGGTATGATCGTTGATTGTAATTGCAGCAAATTGCTTATGAGTATGCAAAGAGGGGGGCGAATCTTGTATTGGTTGCACGAAGAGAACATAGGCTCCGGGGGATCAGTGACAATGCTAAACATATTGGTGCAAAGCATGTCATGGTTATGGCAGCAGACGTTGTCAAGGAAGATGATTGCAGGAGATTTATCAAGGAGACCATAAGCTTCCATGGGCGTGGTACCACTTATATCATATCTGAAATATGGCTTGCAGAATCAATAATCCAATGGTGTCTAATTTTCAATTCTCAGGAGCATAAAATTTATTGTCACCCACTTGAGCTGTCAAAAATGCTTTTTGCGTACGTACCCATATGTCTGTGTGAGTCGGTTTATCTTTCTATTGTGCAGTGGATCATCTAGTTAACACGGCAAGTCTGGGGCATTCATTCTACTTGGAAGAAGTCACAGACACTACTGCATTTCCCCATTTGTTGGTAAGGCCTATGGGCTGCATTAATGAGAAAGACTGTATTTCCCCAGATGCTGGCAACTAAACATTTTGTGGAACTGAATTGTTGGTTTTCAGGACATAAACTTTTGGGGAAATGTGTATCCAACCTTTGTTGCTCTTCCATACCTGCATCAAAGCAATGGACAAATCATTGTCAATGCAGCAGTTGAGACTTGGTTACCTCTGCCGAGAATGAGCTTATATGCTGTGAGTGTATTCATATTAGCTTAAAATATAAATGTCTGTCTTTCTAGGACCTCATGTTATGTCGTCACCATTGTTTATTTTAGTTTCGAGAAATTGATTGTATTCAGATGAAACAATTAGGATAGGACAGAAATTGTGTGCATGTTCATTAACATTGTCATTGCATACCCTTGATGGAGCGGTTTATACTATGGATAAATGCAGTGATCTATGTACTAATGGTCTTCCCTCTTCTGGTATTGGATCCACATCGAAGAGGATGTTCAGCCACAAAACAGGGCCATGTTGTCTTGCTTTCTCCCTTTTTTAATCCATCAAAATATGCCATTCCCGGAGGGCAATAGAGATTGTGGTTTCAACCAGTTTTAAACATTTGGTTTTAAAAGTGTATCTGATGCTCTTCTATTGTTTTCAGGCTGCAAAAGCAGCGCTTGTGAACTTTTACGAGACACTGAGATTCGAAGTGGGTGATGAAATTGGGATAACAATAGCGACACACGGTTGGATTGGAAGTGACATGAGTAGAGGCAAATTCATGCTAGAGGAGGGTGCAGAAATGCAATGGAAAGAGGAAAGAGAAGTAAGTTTATCTTTTGCCACGGTAGGCATTGATTGGTCTCTAGCATATCTTGTAGACTTGTAGTCCAATTAAAGGATCAGCCTCGTATATATGTTCTGTAAATTGCTCCTTTACAAGTATTATGAATGAAGCAGTGATAAACAGCCATCATTGCATAATTAATGTTCAATTTTCTGGATTAGGTGAATGCGACTGGTGGTCCGGTGGAGGACTATGCGAGGATGATCGTAGCGGGTGCTTGCAGGGGAGATCAGTACGTGAAGTACCCG
Source organism: Carallia brachiata (assembly GCA_021464245.1). NCBI lineage: Eukaryota > Viridiplantae > Streptophyta > Magnoliopsida > Malpighiales > Rhizophoraceae > Carallia > Carallia brachiata. The sequence continues at coordinate 55,582 of JADCRB010000043.1, forward strand.
AGCTGGTACGATGTGTTCCTTCTTTATAGGTTCTTCGCTCCCAGTGTTCTCAATTGGACATTCCGCCTCCTGCTTTCGACGCAGGGTGCCAGGAGAAGCCCTTCCCCGGTGGGCACTGGAAGGCCTTTCTTGGAAGGGACGACTCCTCCTAGGCGAATTCTTGCTGTTCCCATCACCATGTCCCAACTCAGCCCTCCACGGATTAAAAAACTGGAATAAAATGCTAGCCTTCTGGCAGAAGAAATCATGCATAGAAATATCTATAAGAGGTCCTGCTTGTGTCATACTTGTTAATTTGTGTAATTGTGTTGAGCCACTATACTGGTTAATTTGTGTTGAGCCACCTGGGATTTTTTGACATTAACGTTGAGAAATAGAATGTATATATTTTTTTTTATTTTTTTATTTTTTTTGTGTTTTTACTTAAGTAGATCCGGTTGTAGTCAAGCTGGAGACTTTCAAACTTACGTTATAACATATTTTTTCAACATCGCAGTAGGAAGATAAGATCTTATGGTGCTTGCTTTTTTTCAATGGCCAATTTGGATTTGTTGGGTCACAGAAGTGCTGGGATTGAATAGCCTTTTGTTTAAGGGCATTTCTATTTTAACTATTTTTTAAAGTGAGTGTAACTTATTCATAATTTTACACAATACAATAAATAGAGTCTACTTAAATAAAAAAAATTAAAAATAATATTTGAATGGTATTAGATCATGAGTTTGTTTTACTCATTAAAAAAAAGAGTAAAATTAACGAGCACCTTTGTTTAATTAAAATACTAAAATTTAATATATCAATATTTTCTCTTTTGTTTAATGTGGTTTTTATATTTTTTAAAATTTTGAGTTGAAATACCACGTGATAAAGTTATATAGATTTTATTGAATTTTAAACATCTAGTCTAATTTTCAATTGTAGATATAAGAGTGTCATGCCTAATTCAATCTCTCTTAATTAACCACTTATTAAATATGTCACCAAAAAATCTTGGATGATTTATTTCCTTACTTTTTAAAGATTGAATTATATTTTTACAAACGTCAAACCTTTTAATCAATGGGGTTTGCTAATTTAATTTTTTTTAATATAATTTACTCATAATTTTATAATACACAAATTTATTTTTTTATTATATATTTTAAATAAGTTTTACTTATTATATAGTATAAATTAATGAATAAGTGATATTCATTAAAAAAGATAAATTAAATTAAAAATCTCTATTGTTAATACAGTAAAATCTCATATTCTATGTGGTTTGATATTGCAATTAAATGAATTATGCAAATGCTTTGACCAAACAACTTTGTTTGTTTCCTAAAGTTTTTGAACCGTTCCATATTTTTGACATAAATTCTGTGAAAACTTTTTAAATTTTTTGTTCTAATTTAATAATTCTATTCTAATTTTCAATAAATCTGTTCTAATTTTTAAGCCTTTCTCTTCTCTTACAACCAACAAATTTTCTTGAGTCGATCGAATGTGGTCCTGGCCGCTGTCTCCGTGGTGCTTCGCGTACCAAATTACAAGCCCTTACACCCAAGACCCCGAATAAAAAATTGAGAGAATTTTAATGCCAATCACATGGAAAATTTTTGTATAATTTTCACTGTCATAGAATTACTCTTTAATAAATAGCGATATAAATACGTAGGCAATTATTGCATGGAATATCCTTTCCGATCAAAATTCAGATCGATCGACAAAACAAGATAAAAAGAGATATTAATCAAATTCAATTCACAATGTAAACTTATGTTTTTAAAATTATCGAAGCTTAATAATTTTAAATATATCATTTATTATTTCAATATTAGTGTTAAACTAAATTAATTTAAGTACCCATTGTCCTAATTTTTAATTTTGTCAGTCGATCTGAACTATGATGAGAATGTTTCAAGCAATAATTACTTACATGTTTAAATCCCTATTCATTAAAGAGTTTTTGTGACAACAAAATTTGCTACTACAAATGACACGCGATTGTTTGTGCAATCAAACACGTGTCGTATAATTATTAAGATCTTCATAGTTAAATTGAAAAATCTTGCACATCACTAATTACATTAACATCTTCATGGTTAAACTAACAATTTAATTATGAAGATCTCAATGTAGTTAGTGATGTAGATATAAATCCGCGGGGAATTATTACATGAAACATTCTCATTGATCAGAGTTCAGATCAACCGACATAAATAGAAATTAGGTTAACGGGTAATTCTTTAACTGATAGGTTATAGTTTAAATCCTGGTTTTGAAATAATATAAGATACATCGAAAATTATTAAGATTTTTGACAATAATTTTAAATACATATAAGTTGACAATCATACAAAATGTGATATAATCTCCCTCAAATTAAGTGTTTTAACTTAAATTAAGCGTAAATACATTAATATGAATTTCTAGGATTTCTAAAAACGAGTCAATTTTTCGAAAAAAAAGGGTATTATTGTCATTGTTGTTCAAAAAAAAAGGTGCAAATTGGTAGCAATTATTATTAAAAAGAGCTCCATTACATTTTTAAATAAAAAATTATTAAAAATATTACTTAATGCAATTGTCTGTAATTGATTTGTAATCATTTGGATTTCAAGTGTAACTAAAACGAAAAAAAAAAAATACTATCATTTTTTTGTACATAAAATTTAGCTGGTTGTATATCAAATATAAGTAATTACATTCGAGTAAGATTTCAAATTTTTTTTTTTTAGATAATGTAACTTTTTTCTATTAGAAAATACTAACTGCAGTTGAAAAAGGCAAAAACATCTTTCAGCCGTACTTAACTTCATCTTGGAACTGTCATGGTAAAAACAGCCAATATTGCTCCCGTCAGTAGAGGATAAGTCGTCTGCTTTCTCAATGAAGAAGTGAAGAAGATGAACATGTTTTTACCTCACCCGGTCACCCCCCCCCCAAAGAAAAACCCGATGGTTCTACTTCTTCTTTTTTTTTTTTTTTTTTTTTTTGTTGATGTGAGTTTCCATGTATACCTGTTTGGGCCATTACATAGTCAGATTATTTAATTTAAATGGCATCCAGACGTCGCATGATTTGTATAATAGTAAGTATATTTTTTACAATATAATTAAAAAATATGAACTGAAAAAATAATAATATTTATTTATATTACTTTTTTATTATTATAATTGTACAAAATATACTTATTGTTATATAAAATATGAATTTAGACGTTAAATGGCCGTGCACTTTTTCCTTAGTTGTTTATTGGGATTTAACATTTTTTTTTTTAATTGTTTCAAAGATTATAGTTGTATAACTAATATACCTTAAAGTTAGGCTTTTCTCAATTCAGCTTCATTTAATAAAAATAGATAAGTGTCAATTTTTTTCAAAGACAAACAAATTAAGCCAACAAAACCAAGGTGACAACATAAAAAAAATGTCTATCATTACAGCAAATCATCAACAGAGATGCTAAAAGCTTGCCCTTAATCAGATCCAGTCTCATTCACTTCCCAATTCACGCTGCTACCAGCACCACCACCTCCATCTTCCACAATTTCATTCCCTATTCCTTGTGCTCCACTTTTCTCCTCCGCGTCGTTCACTTCCTGAGCAGCTGGCAGGCTGCTCAGTATCTCTATCATCTCCGCATCCATTGCATTGGCAACCTCCCAAGCTGCTGTTTTAATAGACCTGGGCGACATGTTGGGCTGCAGTGTTTCAGGCAACCTCTGAGGAAAATTCAGCTTGCCTATTGATGACTCTCAACGCACAATAAGTGGCTACGTCATATGCTACTGCAGCAGCCTCGGGGATCATGTAGGAACCCAACCAGAGTCGTTCCTTTTTCCCGGAACACGTGCCTCCGACACCCATCTGCTCCATTTACGACATCGAGGTCCCTCGTAATTGTTTCGAACAGCCTTTTCCTCCCTTTTTTGATCTGAATTGGAGTCGCTCATTCTTGCAAATTGTGCGAGCAGGATGGGCTAACATCTAGACTAGAGCCTGTGAAGAAGCAGTGAAGTTGAAGTGCTTTAGGCTCTGTTTGGTTTATCTGTTAACTATTGCTGATTGTTGTTGTTAATTATTATTTATTTTTTTTTAATTATTAATAAATAATATAAAATTATTATTAGTTAAATCAATAATAACTGTTGTTGTTTAAATATTAAAATGACTATTTTAAATTTTATATTTTTATTTATTATAGTTAAGATTTTTTTATCTCTAATTAATTTAAACTAATATCTTAAAAATATATCTTATATATTTATAAATTAAAATTTATTAAATTTTTGAATTTCTAGTAATTATTTTATTATAATAAAATAAACTAATTTCTAGCATGTATGTATGTTATAATATATATATATATATTTTAAGAACCGTTATAATATATTTAAACCTTGTGAGATTTAATAGTGACGGTAGGCAAATACTTGAAATTTTAGTTCTAATTTTTTTAACAATCTTTTTTTTTTTTTGGGGTTTAAAAATCTTTCAAGTGACTAATATATTTTAATATCAAAAATAAAGATAAGAGAAAAAATTAAAAAAAAAGGAAAATGAAAGAGACGGAATAATGCGCAAGCCCGCCTCTTTAATAAATGTCGCGCATGTCGCTGATTGGTTTTGTTTACTGTACAGCTAGTCACCTTAATAAATTGGGTTTTTATTGTTGGGATAATTTGATTAAAATAAATACAATAAACAGCTGATTTTTATAAAAAGTAACTCAAAGTTATTTTTTTAATTAATTTCTGTTTGGATTAAAAATAACTCCAACACTAAATTAAAAAGTTTTAACAAACACTAAAATACTTTTCTGATTTAAAATAAACAACAATAACAAGTGTGAAACGCAAAATCGAGAAAGGAAAAGGGAAAATATATGCGGAAAGATAAAAAATAGAATGAGAAAGACTCACAAAATAATTGACTGATTAAATTGTATAACTAAATAATTATTTTTATAATAAAAATTTAATAAAATAAATATAATTTTTATTTTTTTATTACAAATAATAATCATTTACTTATATATTTTAATCAATTTGCATCTCTTTTCCATCTATTTTTTTTCCAGTCCGTGTAACCGATCTCCAGGGAAAAAGTTAAGAGGCACACAAAGATACTTACTCACATATTTGTTGCATAAGCTTAATTGGTTCATAATTTTATACTGCATCACTTATTACATAATATAAAATTATGAATAAATTATATTAAAAAAGAAATAAATTTAAAAGTCTTCATTTTTGACACCTGAATAAGCAAAAATGAAGCATATAAATGATAATTAATATCAGGTTGGGTTCAAGATTTCTGTTTCTTTAATAGAATTGGGTAGGCTCATGATATTGAAAAGAAACGTTGGTTTGATAAGGAACAGTATTTGAATAATAATAACTTTATTTTTATTTTTTAACCTTTCAGTCTCTTTGATAATAAAAAATAAAAAAAAATTCAGTAATTTTTTAATGTAATGCATTGAGATGTTAATATGTAAATGTTCTTTTTTTTTCAAAAAAATTTAGAATAAGAACATTATTCTGATTAATAAATATTAATACTAAACATTATAACATAAAAAATTATATTATATTGAATGACTACAATAATAATAAAAGTGAGATTCAAAATATCATTTTAAAAATGTAACACACTGTACATCTAATGCACATATAACGTTACAACTTACAATCCAGACGATAAAACTTATCTAATCTATTGGACTTGCATTTTATGACAGGTGAAATTAGTAAATCTTCTCCAGGGATTAAAAAAAAAAAAAAAAAAAGGCACCCCATTAGACCCCTACTAGCCTTTTATTAATAAGCACTTTTTAAATTATCTATGTTATCCAAATAGTATAGTATAGGAGAGCTTTACTATATTCATGTCATCATTAATTAAAGAAGAATAAAACAATCTTCAAAGTCAAAAGTCTTTTTTTAATATTTTCTTATCACTAATATATTTCATTTTTAACTTTTGAAATCTTTATCAGTCCTTTTATTATTTCTCTTTTTTTCTTTTTGGTCCCATAATATAAAATGTCGGGCTTTCTTGATCATAAAGAGTCGGTTTATCCATGGGATCGGATTTTAATTAAGAGTATCATTTTTGAGAAGAATAATTAAGAGTATCATTACGTGAATTTAAGTTAAAAAAATATAAGTATACACATAACTTACTTAATAGTATTTAATATTTAATTTTTTTAATTTTTAAATTCAACTATTGATTGATTCATATAATTTTAATTCTACTTTAATCTTATTTAATATATATGCACACCAACAACGAAGTGATACCTATTAATTAAATTTATAAAAAAAACAATTAACTTGTTAAATAATACTAAATAAGGCAAGTTAGTATTTGTTATATCAGATAACTGTAATTATGTAAAATATTAAAAATGGAATAAATAATAATAATAATAATAATAATAATAATATAATGAGAAATATTAGTAATAGTTATTTTTATCTTCTTTTTTACGGTTGCTATTTATATGGTAAGTGTTGATTGATTGTTAAAAAATTAAATGTTAAAAATATTACAAAAATATCATAAAAAGTATTAATTATTAGTTTATAATTAATATCTATAAAAGAGAATTTAAAAAGTGACCTCGATAATAAAATTTTAATATAATAATAATAACAACAATGAACGAGAGGCTATAATTCGTACGTTTCGTTTGGTTTCACATAAAAACAAAACCCTAATTTTCTTTCTGCTCCTCAACAACAACAGAGAACAATCAAGCCCCATCCCCACCACCATCTCTCCCAAACTCTCTCTCTCTCCCTGTCTCTCTTTCTCTCTCTCTGTCTCTCTGTGGCTCTCTGTGTCCATCTCTCTCTAATCTCTTCTCTCCGTGTGCTTATTTTTCTGGTCTGATTGGAAGCCTCGAAACTCATATTAATTTTATTTTTTGTTATTTTGTGAAAACGCATTCATTGTTAACGATTGAGTCTAATACTTCTGAGGGCGGTTATTGAAACGGTTACGTTTTGGTGCTAGGTCTCTGGTTCTCTTCTCTCTTCCGCTGCGCCTATTTCTCTTTTGTTTCTGCCATTGGTACCGTTTTTTGTTTTTAAATCTTTTTTTGTTGGTGTTTTCCATATTGGAAGTTTCAGTGGAAACCCTAAAACATTGTAGTTAAGGATACAGGGGGTCTGTTTGGGTGCGAGGGTTTCTATTTCTGCGTTTAATTTTCGGGGCCGCCCTCTGATTTTAGGGTTTTCAGAAATTCTGGTGTCTGATGGGTGTGGACTGCCGTGTGAGAATTGTGGTTATTGTTCCGTTATTGCCGTAGAATTTTGTACCTCTGTTTCTGTGGAAATTATTCAGTTATTATTGGAGATGAGGGTGCATTGAGATTGAGCCGTTCTTGTCTGCAAATCCATCTTTCGATTAGAGATGGAGGCGTAGAGAAAGGAACAGAGACGATAAAGAAGCCTTTTGATTTGATTGCCCGTTTGTTGTTCTTGCCATTGCCGTTGTGGTTGCTCTCTGGGGTTCTACAAATCTACTTCCATTGAATCAATTTGAAGAGAAATATACAGCCCAAGTTTCTCAAATTATACAACAAACAAATTTCTTGTGTAGTTACTCGACTTGCATCATATACAAGTTAAGCTAATTGGTGAATTATCAATTGATAGCAATTCGGACTGAGTTTGAAAGTTAAAACAACTGTGTCGGTACGGGAACGTGAAGAAAGTGTGAGGATTGTCTTTACTTTTGAAATCTGATGATGTTCAGCGTTTCTCCTTATGGAAAGAAGTGAACCCACTTTAGTTCCAGAATGGCTGAGAAGTACTGGAAGTGTTTCAGGGGGTGGCAGTTCAACCCACCACTTTGCCACATCTTCTTCTCTTTCAGGTATGTCCTATTTTTCACACAAAATAAAATGCTCTTTTCTTGGCTTTTTATTTGTGTTAACTCCTACGTTTAGTGACAATTCATTTTTATCGTAGCTTTTTCTGGGTTTTGGATGATGATTTTTAGTTATTGTTAGATAGATGTATCTTCATCCACGCATCACACAAGATATAGGAATTCCAAGGGTGTGGGTGATTTTGATACCCCACGTTCTGCTTTTTTGGATCGAACATCTTCTTCAAATTCAAGGAGAAATTATAGTAATGGGTCTGTGAAGCATGCATATAGTAGTTTTAGTAGGGGTCACCACAATAAGGACCGAGAGAGGGGCAAAGAGAGATTGAGTTTTGGGGACCAATGGGACCGGGATTCATCTGATCCACTGGGAAGCATATTAACTAGCAGGAATGAAGAGAAGGATGCTTTACGGCGCTCTTTTCAATGGTTTCAAGGAAACAGAGTGATGTGTTGCTCCGGAGATTGGGTTCGGACTTAAAAAATGGGAGTAGTAACCATCACACAAATGGAAATGGTTTGATTTCTGGGGGTGCTACTAGTAGCAGCATTCAAAAGGCAGTGTTTGAAAAGGATTTTCCTTCCCTTGGAAGTGACGACAAGCAAGGATTCCCTGATAGGAAGGGTTTCATCTCCTGGATTGTCTACAGTTGTCCAGAGTTGCCTATTGCTAGTCCAGCTTTGATTGGTGGTGAGGGGTGGACAGCTTTGGCTGATGTTCCTACCATAGTTGGAAGCAGCAGTACAGGTTCCTTGTCTGCTGTGCAGGCCGTTGCTGCTTCTCCATCTGGGGCTTCAAGTGCAGTGGCTGGTCTGAACATGGCTGAAGCGTTAACTCAGGCTCCATCAAAAACTCGAGCTGTCCCACAGGTAATTGAGTAGGTTATGCATGCTTTATCTTAGCGGCCATCTAATATATAGCTGTGAACATCCAAATTAGACACTTTAATCAGTGATAGAGCAAGTTTTGATGCATTTTTAGTTGTGTAGTATGTAGCCTGCTTAGTCTTTGAGGCCTTTTCTTCTTGTAGCAGTTGTCTGTTCAAACTCAGAGGCTGAGGAATTGGCTATCAAGCAGTCACGGCAGTTGATACCTGTGACACCATCAATGTCTAAGAGTTCGGTAAGAACACTTCTTCTGGTAATGTTAGGATTCTGCTTGGCAGTTTAGCTATGCTATTTCCTTGTTTCTAAGCCATGTGATAATTTTAGAAATGCCCTGATTTATTGAGTTCTTGCTATATTGCTCGTGTATTCCAGATGCGTATATTTCTCTGTCAATTATTGCTGCAGGACATGTCTAGATTACTTTCCTTTTGGTTTGTCATGTTAATACTGTGACCATCTCCTTCAAGTTGTTTTGAGGATGCTACTATTCCCATGCTTGATCATTTTCATCCAGTGAACGTCTAGCTATATGGTGGCTGATCATCATCACCTCACTGCTGTCGTGCTTAAATTGAATATAATAATTGGTTGTTTGATACTGTGAACCCATCGAATGTGTTAGACCTAGTAGGTGTAATATTCTGTGGAACCTTTTTTCCATCTCTTTTCCTTGCTGAACAGAATAATTAAATCCCACATGTCTCTTTCTCTCTCTCTCTCTCTCTCTCTCTCTCTCTCTCTCTCTCATCCAGTCTCTTTTTCATGCTTAGGCAGCGATTAGGAGGGCTTTTCTCCAAAAAAAAAAAAAACAGAGAGATTAGGAGGGCCACTGTCTCTTAGCTTACTTCTGTCATTACACCTAAGCTCGTGTGTGAACAAACTTATAACTTCATGACAGACATTTGTGTATGCATGTGAAGTCAGTTATAGTTGTCTTGTCAGTGCTGGATTTGAGTTGCTTTAGGCTTTTCATGAGATCCTTAAATGTTCTCTCTTCGAGTGCTAGTTGAAGTAGGTTCCAAAAGCATTAGTTTATCATTTCAAGTAGGTGCTTTGTGTTTGTTATTACTAATTCAGTTTTTTCTCCCACACTCAATTAGTTCCCCATTCACATCCACATCAGTATACTGAAATTTCTTAATAAGAGTTCAATACTTGTATCATGGTTACGAGATTGAGTCTAAGGATTAACTAGCTTAAATGTGACAAAATTTAAAATTAGAGGCTAAGTTTGCAGTTTGAATTATGTCTTGGGTGGAGGATCTTTTTGAGCAACTGAGGATAGAAAATATATTTTTCTTTGTAATTAGATTACTGCTTATATGTTTTGTATGTGTAATTTCTGTGTCATCTTCTGTTAGGTGATAGTTTGTTGTCTCTGATTGCTTACTGCTTGAGATCTCATAGGTCTATTTCCAGAGCAGTGATGTAGCCATTGAACAGTATGAAAGGGGTAGTCCAAATTGGGACTTCAGGCTTAGTAACCCCATTAGGCGGTGTTATCATGGGAAGAATTTTTGGCTGAAAGAACAGTTTGTAAGAAGTAGTGCTGGAGGTTCATCATCTATAAGCTATTCTCATGCTCATCAAGTTTTCTTGTAGGGTGATGTTTAGGATAGACCTGTTCATTGTATTGTGGATTATGGATACATGTGGATTGCAGAATGTTGTACGGGATGTGTTTCTTTCAATTTTCTTTTTTGTTTTTTTTCTCCCCTCTTGAGAGAAGGATGTCAATTTGGTGGTTTTGCACATTTTCTTTTGTTTTAGTATCTTTATGGTAATGAACTACTCTCTGGCGATTTTTTTTTGTTGGGGCTTGGGGGGGGGGGGGGGCTTAGATTGACATTGATTTATTTCTTGAAAGCTTTCCCATACTAGAAATGATTCTCTCAAACTGGAAACAATGAAGTTGCTTCCTCTGCAATAATGAAAATTATATTGGATGACCTAATTAGTGTCTGTTGCCTGAGTTACTCATGGGTTCAATTCCTTTCTTCAGGTTCTCAGTTCTTCTGACAAATCAAAGCCTAAAACAATAGTACGATCTAGTGAGATGAATATGACTGCCAAGAGCATGCAGCAGCAGCCATCTTCATTGCACACTGGCAATCAATCTTTTCTTGGGGGACATGTTAAATCTGATGCACTGAAGACATCTCATGGGAAGCTTTTTGTTCTCAAACCAGGACGTGAAAATGGTGTTGCCCCAACTTCTAAGGATTCTGCTAGTCCAACAAATAGTGTCAGCAGAGCATCCAATGGCCAACTTGCTGCTACTCCAGTTCTATCTGCACCTCCGAAAAGCCCTAACAACCTAAAGCATTCTCCCGGAGAACGCAAGTCAGCCAGCTTGAATTTAGTTCCAGGATTCAATTTGGAAACAAGACCGACATTGTCTCAAACTCAGAGCAGGAATGACTTTTTTAATCTCCTGAAGAAGAAACCTCTGTGAATACTTCTCCAGTCATCACAGATTCAGCCACTGCCGTCTCATCCCCTGCCTGTGAGAATTCTTGCGAAGTATACAAGGAAGAAGCAAGTGCTCTGGGGAGTCAGGCTATCAAGAATGGTGCTGAGGTGACCATCAATGGACCTAACTATGAAGATTCTCAGAGATTTTCTGAAGAAGAGGTTGTATTTCTTCGTTCGCTTGGATGGGATGAAAATTCTGGTGAAGGGGGCCTTACAGAAGAGGAAATCAATGCTTTCTATCAGGAGGTAAATTATTTTTGGTTTGCCCTGCCATATTTAGTTGCATGATCTTTGGAGCTATAATCTATCTAGCCTCAGCTTTCCAGATTGTTGGCATGTAGCCTTAATCTAGTTTCAGGATTTAAGGAATCTCCCCCCACCCTCCCCCCCACTGAAAAAAAGGTGAAAAAAAAATAATTTTGGGGTGGATGCCTGAGTAAGGGTGTTGGGTTTCTGCTGTTGGGTTTAGTATTTCTGTCTGATGCAGGCATACAATGCATGAATTTAATACCATTTATGGCTCTTTATAAGAAACAGTATAGTTGTTACTTTTCTGCCTATACCAAAAATTCTATGGATGAAAATCCGTCATCATTTTCAGTTGGAAGACATGAAATTAGAGCCACCCTCGAAAGTGTGCGGAGGAGTGCAGCAAAAGAAGCTTGAATCTAATGCAACTAGTTCTGGTGGAGTGTCTTCTGAATTGAGCTCATCTGACACTGGATCAGAAATCTGATGCTGCTTCCAAGAGTAGCAGATTCAAGAAATTATAATTTTTTTTCCCATGACAGATGGTTAGTTTTTTTCTCGTTTCTTTTTTTTTTTTTTTTTTTTTTTTTCTTTTTGGGAGAAAGCTGATGAGTTGGTTATGGTAGAAGGGGTTGGATTTTAGGTTGGAAGTACGCATATTGCAAATAGTGAAATAATACAGGTGCCTCGGTTCTGCCTGCTTTGACGGGGAGAATTTTTCTAGTCTGAAGGTGGTTATGGGAGGTAGGAAGAGGTTAGGATATGGGCTATTTTGTCTGCAGTGGAAGGTGCTGAGGAAGTTGCATCTTTTGGGAGGGAGGGGTAGTTTGGTCCTTTCGTTTTCTCTTCAAGAGGGTTTGATTTTACAAGGAAAAAAAAAAATCTTACGCTGTTCTTGTCACTTTTACGGGAAAAAAAAAAAAAAGAAAAGGAAATCAAAAGGTTTTATTGATTTTTAGTTTTGTCCTCTTGTTTATAATGTTTTCTTTTTTGAGTTCTCTTTTTCAGGTGGTTTCGTCGATTTTCTTGTTTATAATGTCATAACGTTTGAGTCTCGAAGAAGCTCCGAAGGTCAAAATTTTCTTACTCTTGGGATCTTCTCCAAGAGGTTTGATGGATTCTCCGATTAGAAATGGTGTTATTGACAATAAAAACAATTTTGGGAGAAGTTGGAGTCAAATTTCTGACTCTCAACTTTCACAAAATGTAAACATCTATTTCGATATACAGAAGGGAAAATTCGGAGCAAGTGAGTCTTGGGAACAAATTATTCTAGGAGACTTTAAACAAACAATTCGATATCAAAATTTGCAGTTAAAAATAGAACGAATGCTGAATGGAAAGAGTTGATTGGAAAAATAATCAAGGAACACATGAATCGTCGCTACAAAACCAAGTATGGTTGTGACGTGTCATCCAATGACATTAGTCCATATATGTTTTTTTCCTTTTTTTTCGCAACAAAAAAAAGAATCTGTATTTTTTTTTGTTTTGGGTCTAAGTGGAGGGCAAAGCCCACTAGATTGAAGGGAACTCCAAGTGGCAACTAATCGAGGCCAAGCCACCCAGTAACATTTTGCTGCAGCTCGGCTACCACACCGGGCAAGGGATCCTTAAAAAAATGCAATCCCCACGGCAAGGAGAAGGGCAAGAGTAGTTGGGCCTGGAGGCAATTGGAATCCTCTAAACCGAATGGTCCACTACCAGCAACTCGAACCCGTAGCGTCTGCAGCGTCCAAGTCACCGTAAAAGTCATCTAAACTGTGAATCTCTTGTACATTACAAACGAGAAATGCTGCTTGGATACCAGTATGAACCATAACATCGGGGAAATTTACATTTGTACTGTAAGTTCAAGATATATTTACGTTTCGTATTAATAATTTCCAAAATTAACAGAAAATGTAAGTAATGTGTGTGGTGTTAAAACATATTTTCTGTTAAATTGCTGTTAATAAATGTTAAATTTAATTACAAAAACGTTATGATATTTGGTTTGAAGTGCCAAAAATACGCTTACCTCTCAAATTGAAAGTAAGAGGGGCAGAAGCAAAGGCGGTGGATTGGGAAGACACCGTAAGCCAGAAAAATCGATAAATTGATCGCGATAAAAGCCAAAAAAAAAAAAAAATTAAAAAAAGAAAAATTATATAATTAATTGAGGAGATTATCCCAAAAATTCGGTCAAATGAAAGAGATGCACAGTAGAGCAAATAATGGGGAGGAAAAAGAAAAAAAAGGAGGAACCGAGCGTAGTAGTACAATAGGATTGGAGGAGTCGCCGAAAAGTGAAGGAAGCGTTTCCAGAGAGAAATACAAGAAAGGTGTTTACTAATTATATACATATTTTTTTTTTTTGAGTAAAATTAATTTATAATATTTAAATATTATTTTTTTATTTTTTTATTTAAATTAATTTTACTTATTATGTTATATAAAATTATAAGTAAGTAATATTAATTTAAAAAAAATTAAATTAAAAGTTCCTAGAGGAAAAGACCTGACAGATAACTTAATATTGGCATGAAATTAAAGGCAAGAAAATTCTAGAAATAGCAATGCATGAGACAAGTATAATTAATTAAGAAGATTACCCCAGAAATTCATCCCCAAATCGGCGAGAGGGCGAGGCGTCCGTGACGATGGTTTTTGGTGACGTTCGAGTGCCGGCCACTGCGAGAAAAAGAAACGAATTGTGGAGAGAGAGGTAAGAAGGCGTGAATAAACTAATAATCTAAGTCATAGAAGACAGAAAAAAAAATGGAAAAACTTACAAATCTTTAGTGTGAAAATGAGGACAGCAAACGAGTGAGATTCAGATGAGAGTTCAAAAGGGAGGAAGAGACTTCAGAGATGATGGTGACACAAAGAAAAAATTAGGGTTTTTTCTTTTACAATTTAGTTGATATATGAGATTGCAAACGTCTTTTCACATTGTTCATCTATTTTGACTAACACTAATTAGTCAGAGTATGTTTTTTACTATTTTAGAAATCGTTGGTGCGAAACATATATCCTAAACCCACGCGACCAATCTTATATGATATACGCAGGAAACAAACATTGCTGGTACAGTGATATCAGAGAGCGGCCCGCCGTTGCCTAGCAATGGTTAGCTTAAAACAGAAGAATAGTAAGAAGAAGAAGAAACTGACCCGTGAGTGCAATTATAGGAATCAAAAATAATTTCGACAACATAATACTGTGAGACCTTAAGGAAGCTAAAATAGGAAACGGAACGGGCTATTGCACGTGAAGCAATCCATAAGTATTCATTCATGTGACTATCCAAAGCATCAAAATTCTTCACACTGACTAGGGCAATAAAGAAACGACCTTCTAATTGAGGGGATGGTGTTGGGCTGTGTTAACAACAAAACCCAGCAATGACCACAGTAAATCCCAGAAAAATTGCATGGCCCGGATTGCTTAACTACATGATAATTTACGTTAGGGCGAAGCATGTTCATCCCCACCAACTGAACAAGTAGCAATCACACGCATAGTTAACTCCCTCACTATCAATTCCAGCTCAAAAAAATTAAAAAAAAAGAAAAAAAATTACACTTCCAAAATTTTTGTCTAATTTTTTATCAGAATACAATTAGTCTTCGAATTTTTGCAACAATAATGATAAATTCTATAATAAAAAAATAATATATCTTTTTTTTTTTTGGCAGAAAGCATCTCAATAATTGTGAAAAATTCGAAGATTCGTTGAATTCTAACAAAAAATCAGACAAAAAAATTTTTGAAGTGTAATGGGCTCAAAAAAAAAAATCAGGCACAGGTAAATTACAATTCATTCTGAGTGTGAAGTCCAGCAAAGCAGCCCACTGCAGCAAAAAGTTACAGTTAGACGGAGCAAAAAGAAGCAGATATGTCATTGAAAAAAATAAATTAACCGAAAAGGTAACACTGCAACTTTTGTTTTAGTGCGAGACCCGGTATTCGAAAGTCCATTCAATCTTAACTAATCTAGTTCGAACATCCGTCGAACTCTCTATTGCAACAAATATTACGACAAATCAAGAATGAGAAAAATCAAATTGCATCTCAAGGAACACATGGACTGCCCATGTGTCTGCATATTGCACATGTCTACATCTGCATGCGACTTGCTTTAAAAAGCAAGCTGAAAAAAGACGGTGAAACACACAATCTGAATACTAGAGAACGAAAACTTCTTGACTTTCTTTAAGAAAATTTAGGGAGCAGATATGTAAAACCGCTAAAGAAATGCCATGACATCATTTTAGATACACAATAGTGATAGGACTTGGGAGACCAGCTATGTGGTAACAGTCTTCTCGATCCCCCAGCAGCACCCTCCTTCTGGCCCCCCACAAATTCATGTCTAAATCAAAACTTCTTCAATTCTGTAAAAAACGTGCAATATAGAAGGGGGGCTGCAAGAAGCAAAACCACTGTTTAATTACCTGATCAATACAAATACACACTGTAGGACGCCTGCAGTTGCAGTCCAAACAGAAGGCCCGCTCTTAACTGGTGAATTCTTGCTGCTCCTTTTACCATGTCCCAACTCAGCCCTCTGCGGATTCAAAAACTGGAATAAATGCTAGCCTTCCAGAAGAAATCATGCATTGAAACGTCTGTGAGAGGTCCTGCTTATATCGTACTTGTTGATTTGTGTTAAGCCACCACATTTGTTAATTTGTGTTGAGCCACTGGGATTTTTTGACATTACTGTTGAGAAATAAGTGTTTTTTTTTTTTTAACTTGATTAGATCTAATTGTAATCAAACTCAAAACTTTCGAACTTAAAAATGAATTTAGTATCAATTAATGGCTCGTTTGGAAATGTTGTCAATTTTTTGTTACTATTTTTTTTTTTTGTTTTTTTTATTTTTGTTATTTGCTGAATTTTTGTATTTATTACTATCAATTTTTATTTTTTTCTATAAAAATAAAAAAATAGATAGAAAAAGAATAGTGAGAGAAATGGTAAAAAGAATATAAATAGAGAGTGAAAAAAAGGGGAGAGAGAGAGGGTAGAGAGAGAATGATAGAGAGAGAAAGAAGGAGAGAGAAAGAGGGTAGAAATTTAATGAGTAGAGAGAATGACAGAGATAGAAAAGAGAGAGAGAGGATAGAGAAAGAATGAGTAAAGAGAATGGTAGAGAGAGAAAAAGGTGTGAGAGAGTGAGGGACGGTAGAGAGAGACTGGCAGAGGGAGAAAAGAGAGAGAGAGAGGGTAAAGAAAGAACGAGTAAAGAGAATGATAGAGAGAGAAAAATGAGAGTGAGAGAGGGTCGAGAGAAAATAAGTAGAGAGACTAGTAAAGGGAGAAAAAAAAGAGAGAGAGGGCAAAGAGAAAATGGTAGAATGAGAAAAAAGAAGAGAGAGTGTGGGTAGACATAGAATGGTAGAGAGAGAAAAAGAGAGACAGAGAGGGTAGAGAGAAAAAAAGGAGAGAGAGAGGGTAGAGAGAGAATGGGTCAAGAGAATAGTAAAACGAGAAAAATGAGAGAGTGTGAGTAGAGAGAGAATGGTGAGAGAAAAATGAGAGAAAGTAGAGAGAAAATGAGTAGAGAGTGGTTGAGAGAGAAAAAGGAGAGAGAGAGTGGGTAGAGGGAGAATGAGTAGAGAGAGATACAGGAGAGAGAGAGAGTAGTGAGAGAATGAGTAAAGAGAATAGTAGAGAGAAAAAAAAGCGAGAAAGGATATAAAGAAAATAGTAGAGATAAAAAATGGAGAGAGAAAGGATAGAGAGAGAGTGTAGAGAAGGAAAAAATAGAGAGGGATAGAGAGAAGATGCGTAACAAAAGATATGATGAAGAGAGTGGATAAAGAGAGAAAAGGTTGTGAGAAAGTATAGAAAAGAAAGTGAAAAATAAAATGAGAAAGTATCTTTTATTATTTTTTCAATTTTTTTCTTTGAAAATGATTTTAATATTTTATCAAAAAAAGAAAACAAAAATGATACCAAACATATTTTTTATTTTTTGTGAAAAATAAACAAAACACAAAAAATATAATCCTTACCAAACGGGCTACGTTATGACTTTTTTTTTTTTTTTTTTGGTTGCTTAACATCGCAGTAGAAAGATAAGATCCTATCGCTTGCTCTTCTTAATAGCCAGTCTTGATTGAATAGCTTTTTATTTAATGTGTTTTTTATATTTTTTAAAATTTTGAGTTGAAATAACTCATTATATAGATTTTACCTAATTTTAAACGTCTAGTTTTCAATTTTAGAAATAAGTAGTGTCATGCGTAATGCAATCTGTCTCGATTAACAACTTATTAGATACGTCACCAAAAAATCTTGGATTTATTTTGTTACTTTTAAAGATTGAATCACATTTGTAAAAATGCGAAACCTTTGATTATACAGTAAAATCTCATATTTAATGTGGTTCGATATTGATATTAAATGAATTCCGTGAATGCTTTGACCAAACAACTTTGTCTGTCTCTCAAAATTTTTTGAACTGTTCCGTAATTTTGACATAAATTCTGTCAAGACTTTTTAAATTTTTTGTTCTAAATTAATAATTCTGTTCTAGTTTCTAGCCTTTCTCTTCCCTTATAACCAACAAATTTCTGAGCCGAATGTGGTTCTGGCCTCCTAAGACCTTGAAAAAAAAAAATTGGGAGAATTTTAATGCCAATCACAGGGAAAATTTTTGTATAATTTTCACTGTCATAGAATTTCTCTTGAATAAATAGTGATATAAATACAAAGGTAATTATCACAAGGAATATTATTACCGTCGACAGCAGAGTTAGATAAATAGAGATATTAATCAAATTTAATTCATAATGTAAACTTATGTATTTAAAATTCTTGTTAAGAATCTTAATAATTTTAAATATATCATATATTATTTCAAAATTAGTGGTTAAACTAAATTAGTTTGATTACCCGTTATCCTAATTTCTAATTGTGTCGGTCGATCTGAAATATCATCGATGAGAATGTTTCATGCAATAATTACTTGCATATTTTATATCCCTTTTCATTAAAGAGTTTTGTGACAATAAAATTTGATACTACAAATGACACGTACAATCAAACGCATGTCGTATTATGATCTTCATAGTAAAATTGAAAAATCTTACATATCACTAATTACATTAAGATCTACATGGTTAAACTAACAACTTAATCATGAAGATCTTAATGTAGTTACTGATGTGGATATAAACACACAGGGAATTATTGCATGATACATTCTCATCGATCATAGTTCAAATTGACCGATTAACCAAAAATTGGGTTAACTGGTAATTCATTTAACGGATAGGTCATAGTTGAAACCCTATTTTGCAATTGTATAAAATATATTTAAAATTATTAAAATTCTTCAGTATAATTTTAAATACGTAAGTTCACAAATCATACAAAACGTGATATAATATCTCTTAAATTAAGTGTTTGAAATTAAATTAAGTGTAAATATATTAATATGAAATTCTAGGATTTCTAAAAACAAGTCAATTCTAAAAAATAAAAAACAAAAAAGAGTACAATTGTCATTGTTGTTAAAAAAAAAATTACTTAAGATTTCATCTTTAAATAATAATACTTATATTTTAAATGATAAAATTTTATCACTTTATTTTTCATTACGTAAAATATACGTATTATTACTTGAAGTTACAAGTTTATTACTTTATGGATAAATCCTCTAACTAAAAATTCAGTCTATAAAACCGCGCTATATTAGCAAAGGGCACCATTAGACTGCTGAGAAAGGCAAAAACATCTGCCAGCCATACCTAACTTCATCTCGGAACTGTCAAAATAGAAAGAGCCAATATCGATTATTGCTCTTCTGGCAATGGAGGATAAGTCGTCTGCTCTCTCACTGAAGAAGATGAACATGTTTGGGCACCATCACAGCATCTGAATGTTAGTGTCTGAAAAATTTATTCAATGCAATTGCCTTCTTTTTGTTTGCAACGAGGCCTTCACTTTTTAAAGCTAAACTCCTTTAAAATATATTCATTTTTTTTCGTTGTAAAAATTAAAGATATAGTTGCAACAAAAGGAGAGAGCTATTACTTTCGAACAAAATTTTTTAGCACAATTTATTTAGTGCTGTAATGTTTTTGAACATGTTTTTATCCACCCCCCACCAGCCAAAAAAACCCGATGGTTCTTCTTCTTACATTTTTTTGGTAAAAATTGTTATCTGAGTTTGCACGTAGTTGTTTATTGGGATTTAACAGATTTTTTTTTATTGTTTCAAAGATTACAGTTATAACTCTTTTTTTTTTTTCAAACTTAAAAATAAATTTAATATCAATTAAGTTATAACTGTTTTTTTAACATCACAGAAGAAAGATAAGATCTTATGGTGCTTGCTATTCTTAGTAGCCAATGAGGATTAAAAAGCTTTTATTTAGAGTATTAATACATATACAGAATTTTTTTATTGATAAACATGTGTAGAATTTTAGTATCTTGATTAGTGCTCTAAATGCAATAAAATTAATAATTTTTGCAGTAAAATTAATAATTTTTCAATAGATATTAGATATTATTTTTGCATTCAGCATACTAATATTTTTTTTCTTTTAATGAGTTTTTTTTATAGCTTTTAAAATTTTGAGTTGAAAAACCTCGTGATAATGCTGTATAGATTTTACTGAATTTTAAACATCTAGTTTTCAATTTTAGACATAAGTAGGGTCACGCGTAATGCAATCTATCTGTAACAGCTAACAACTTATTAGATAGTTTTGTTGTTACTGTTGTTAATTATTGATTATTATTATTAATTACTGATTGTAGTTGCTTATTAATGTTGCTAATGAATAAAATAAAATCATAATATTTAGTTAAATTAACACTGATTGTTATTAGTTAAATAATAAAATAACTATTATAGACATTTTATCTTCTATTTTATTATAATATATAATTTTTTTATTTTTAATTAATCTAACCTAATTTTATAAAAATGTATCTTATATATTTATAAATAAAACTTCATTAAATATGTAATTTGAAGATAAACTACAATTTATAATAAATATATAAAAAAATCTGATGCTAGTTATTATTTACACAATAAAAAATAAATATTATTTTTACTACTGTACTTGAAAAATATAATATTATATAATAAATAATTGTTTAAATTATAAAAAACAAAAAAACAAAGCTTCATGCAAAAAGGGCCACTACACCTACACCATAGAGGAGGTCATATATTTTTATATTTTATTTTTTAGTTTTTATAAAAATAATAAATAATAATTTTTTAATAAAAATATTATTTATTTGTTGCTGGCCCGTCTATTTGCTTTTGACTCTCCCTGTGAGAGTACAATTTTCCAAGAAGGCAACTTTGCCACCTTTTTCCATGCGGTCGCGCGAACAATAACGGACCAAAGGGCAATTTGGGCAATTTTGTGATTAAAAACAACCATCAGCTATTGTTCTTCCTAAAAAGTACCATAAATTTACTTTTTCTACCGATTATTTTTAGGCGTTATCAATAATTTGCAGCTGTTACAAAGTTTAACTGAACACTTAATTTTTATTTTTTAAAACAGTAATAATAATTTTAAAATACAAAACTAAACACCTCCTTAAATTCGATAATTTTAAAGATTGAATCATGTTTGTAAAACGAGAAATTTTTAATTAATACAGTAAAATCTCATATTTAATGTGGTTTGATATTGCTATTAAATGAAATTCTGTGAATACTCTGACCAAACAACTTTCTTTGTTTCTCTAATTTCTTGAATTGTTCCATATTTTTGACATAAATTCTGTTTAGACTTTATGAATTTTTGTTCTGATTGTAATTCTCTTCTTATTTTCTAGCCTTTCTCTTCCCTTAGAAGTTATAACCAACATTTTCTGAGCCGAATGTGGTCCTGGCCGCTGTTGCCTTGGTGCACATCGTGCCAAATTACAAGCCCTCACATCTAAGACCCCCAAAAAAAAATTGAAAATTTTAATGCTAATCAAAGGGAAAATTTTTGTACAATTTTTACTGTCATAGAATTACTCTTTAATAAATAGTGATATAAACATGTAGGTAATTATCACGTGGAATATTCTTACGGTTCAAAATTCAGATTGATTAGTTAGATAAATAGAGATATTAATCAAATTTAATTTACAATGTAAACTTATGTTTCCAAAGTTATTGTTAAGAATCTTAATAATTTTAAATATATCATATATTATTTCAAAATTAGTGGTTAAACTAAATTAATTTAATTACCCATTATCCTAATTTTTAATTGTGTCGGTTGATCTGAACTATGATCGATGAGAATGTTTCCTCCATTAATTACCCGCGTGTTTACATCCCTATTCATTAAAGAGCTTCGTGACAACAAAATTTGATATCACAATCGACACACGATTGTTTTTGCAATCTAACACATGTCGTATTAAGATCTTCATGGTTAAATTGAAAAATCTTGCACATCACTAATCACATTAACATCTTTATGGTTAAACTAACAATTCAATCATGAATATCTTAATGTACTTAGTGATGAGGATATAAACACGCGAGGAATTATTGCATGAAGCATTTTCATCGATCATAGTTCAGATCGACCAACACAACTAGAAATGAGGTTAACGGATAATTAATTTAACTGATAGGCCATAGTTTAAACCCTAATTTTGAAATAATATAACATATATTTAAAATTATTAAGATTCTTGACAATAATTTTAAGTACTTAAGTTTACAATCATACAAAATATGATATAATATCTCTTAAAATAAGTGTTTTAACTTAAATTAAGTGTAAATACATTAATATGAAATTCTAGGATTTCTAAAAAAGGAGTCAATTCTCCAAAAAAAAAAAAAAAAAAAGTCATTGTTGTTCACAAAAATGAGCATATTGGTGGCAAATATTATTAAGGTACCAAATGCTGAGGGCAAAAACCTCTGCCAGCCATACCTAACTTCGTCTTGGAACTGTCATAGTAAAAAACAGCCAATATTGCTATTCTGTCGATAAAGGATAAGTTGTCTGCCGTCCCAGTTAAGAAGATGAACATGTTTTTTATTTACCCCAACCACCCACCCCCCAACCAAAAAAAACACCCAGATGGTTGTTTCTTCCTTTTTTTTTTTTTTTTTTTTTTTGGTGAAAATTGTTATGCGAGTTGCATGTAGTTATTTATTGAGATTTAACAGATTTTTGTTTATTATTATTGTTTCAAAGATTACCGTTTTGTATCACTAATATACTTTAAAGTTTGACTTTTCTACTGCCAATCGTTATGATTTAGTGGTAAGCGTCGAACGTTATTAAACTAAAGGTCTTAGGTTCAAAAGCTAGCAGGACATTTGGTTAAGCGAAATATACTCATTTTTTTTGTAACACTGGATTATATTGTAATCATTCAGTCAGTTCAGAGGTTACCTTAAAAATAGAGACAATACTTCTAGACAGTCCAGAGATTGCCCTAAGAGTATGAGTAATACTTCTTGTCGAGGTTAGACTAAGAGTATAGACAATACTCCTTGGCGGGATTGTAGAATACCACGCTTATCTTTTCTTTTTTTTTTTTACTTAAGAAAAGTTAGGCTTTTCTCATGTAATTCAATCAGCTTCATTTAATCATAGAAATAGATAACTCTCATTTTTCTCAAAGACAAACAAATTAAGCCAACAAAACCAAGGTGACAACATAAAAAAAAAACTATCTATCATGACAGCAAATCATCAATAGAGATGCTAAAAGCTTGCCCTTCATCAGATCCAGTCTCATTCATTTCCCAATTCATGCTGTTACCAGCACCACCACCTGATCCATCTACCCCAATTTCATTCCTATTCCTTGTGCTCCATTATTCTCCTCCGCGTTGTTCACATCCTGATCAGCAGCTGGCAGCTGGCTGCTCAGTATCTCTATCATCATCGCATCCATTTCATTGGCAGCGTCCAAAGCTGCTCTTTTGATCGACCTCGGCGACATGTCGGGCTGCAGGGCGTCAGGCAACCTCTGAGGAAAATTCAGCTTGCCTAGCGACGACTCTCCACGCAGACAATAAGTGGCTACGTCGTATGCTACTGCAGCAGCCTCGGGTGTCATGTAGGAACCTAACCACAGTCGTTGCTTTGTTCCCGAAACACGTGCCTCCGACACCCACCGGCCCCATTTCCGACAACGAGCTCCCCTGTACTTGTTTCGAATCGCCACTTCCTCCCTTTGCTGCTCTGAATTGGAGTCACTCATTCTTGCAAATTGTGCGAGCAGGAAACGGCTAATATTTAGACTGGAGCTTGTGTGAAGAAACGGGGATAATGAACTGCTTATATAGGTGGAGATTAGAAAACGTTAAGAGCCGTATGAAAGTACTTACTGACATTTTTATTGTTTTGCAAGTACAAATCACTCCAGATTTTTACACTGTACCATCACCTATTACGCCTATAACAGAAAATTTTTATTTTAATTTATTTTTTTAAATAAGTATAAATTATTTATAATTTTATATCACATAATAAATAAAATTTACTTAAATTAAAAAATTAATTATAATATTTAAATAATATTAAATTATGAATTAATTTTATTAAAAAAATAAAATTAACAAATATAATTATATAACATAAAATAATAAATGAATTATACTAAAAAAAAACAACAAATCAAATTAAAAATTTTGGTTTTTGAGACATGAATTAAAGTTAAAATAGAAGTATGAAAATGATAATTAATATAAGGTTGAGTTTAATGTCTTATTTCCCTTAATAAATTTTGGGCAGGCTCATGATGTTGAAAAAAAAAACACTTAATTTGATAAGGACCAATATTAAATGGGTTGATACACGTGGTGGCAAGGTCAAAGATTGAGGATTGGACGCAAGGATTCAGAAAATTCAACTAAAAAGAATATATCCTTTTAAATTTTTTTACAATAAATATCATATCATAGAGATGAAGCATGGATTTGATGGCAAATCCAAAGTCTAAGACTAGCAGAGCATTAATGAAACCCACGGACACCTTGACGGAAATCGGGTTAGAAGCTCTGGAAATAGTTATCCTGTCTTTGGATAAAAAAAAAAAAAAAGTTAAAAAATTGGAGAGAGAAAAATAGAAAAAGAAAAAAAAAATAGATGTGAGGGAAATTTTTTGTTATCATTTTTTTTTTATTGGAGAAAAGGCAATGAAAGGAGAAAAATTAAAAAATTTTCATTGTGAAATGGTGAAAAGTGGTGAGAAAGAAGATTATAGGGATATGCATTTATTTAGTCCTAAATCTTTAAGTTTTTTTTATTTAAGTTTTAAACTTTTTTTAAATTTTATTTCAGTTCTAAATATTTTTATTTTGTTCCAAATCAGTCCTTCTGTTAGTCAAACCGTTAAAAATTACTGTTAACTAACATAAATTTTTTTAAAAGTAAAATATATTATTTAATTTTTTTTGTTATTAAATACTTGTTTTTACTTTCAAATAATAATATGCAAGTTGAGATTTTGGGTTTTTTTATTTTTTTATTTTTTTTAAGATTACACAACGTATTTCTATTAACTGATGAATTAAAATAGTGTATTTTACCTTTTAAAAAAAATTTCCGTTAGTCAACAGTAATTTTTAACGGTTTGACTAACAGGACTGATTTGGAGCAAAATCAAAAGGTTTAAAACTTAAATAAAAAAAATTTAAAAGTTTAGAACTAAATAAATGTATATCCCGAAAATTATATGTATTTTTTTTAATCAAAGAAGATTATATGTATGAACATGTAAATTTTACCCTATATAGTTTAAAAACGGGATAAACAATTTTTTGGTCCTAAACCTTTAGGTTTTTTTACGTTTAAGTTCTAAACCTTTTTGACATTTCATTTGAGTCCTAAACCTTTTGATTTCTTACTACATCAGTCCTTTAAGTTACAAAAAGTAGTCAATCTATTAATACATGAGTTTAACTTAATAAAAATCATTTTAAAAAGGTTAAATATATGAATTAAATATTTTTTTCATCAACAAAATATGTATATTAAATATTTTTTTAATCAACAAATATGAATTAAATAGGTAACATGCATATTTTTGACAGAAAAGACATTCAATTTATATATTTAATCTTTTTTTAAATAATTTTTTGTAAATTAAAATCATTTTTTAATAAATTGATCACTTTTGATAAACAGAGAGACTGATTTGGTAGAAAATTAAAAGGTTTAGGACTCAAATGAAATGTCAAAAAAGTTTAGGACTCAAACGTAAAAAAACCTAAAGGTTTAGGAACAAAAAAATATTTATCCCGTTTAAAAACAATATATATAATAAGAGTAATAGAATCATTTAATAAAAATAGTATGCAAATGAATAATTTCCTCCTAATTATAAAAGAAATAGATTTGGTGGATTAGGAAAAAAGTGAGTGTCCCTTTCCTCATTTTTCTCTCCCTAAAAAAGCTTTTTCAAATATAAACATTAATTCTATTCACTATATTTTTTTGTCCCTCTTTTTTTTTTTTTCTTTCTCCCAAACAAAAAGTTCGGTTACACAGACACAAAGAAAAATATATGCAGGAGAATTAGATTGACAAAACACTCTGAAGTTTAAAATTTTTCGTATAAAAAAAATCAATGTACAACAAAGATAAAATAATATGTAACTGAGTGTGAAATTTATTTTTTAATAGCTCGTTTCATGCACTGTTGTATTTGCTACACAGTTTGCTATTCTTTGTTGCACATTGCATACTGTTTGAGAGAAAATTTTGCATTTTAAAAAGGAAAAATTTTTATAAAAGTGCGGGACCCCCAATACCATATCACTTTTGGTGCCCTACGTCTATTTTTTCCATGTCCGCCACCGCTGTTGCTTATTTCAAATGAGTTTGAAAGAAAAAAAAAAAAAAAAGATATAGAATAGTAAATAAAGTATCATTTTTTCGGGTAATTGGGTTCAACAAAAAGAAAACCCAACATGAAATTACTTACAATTAATGGAAATTTAAAGTTTAACTTGCCAGGCAACTTTTAAACTGATAGCAAAAATTACGGGGAATCCTACCAATTCAACCATGCTGGAGTGAAATCTTGTAGTTGTTTTTAGTATTCTTGACATCACGTATACTTGCATAGTTTTTTTCCCATCCGGTTCCTTTAGGTTGATGCCCATTTGTTTTTCTCATTTCCCTGCATATTTTTGACAACACTAATTGAGTGTTTTCGTTTTAGAACTTAGAATGTCCTGCTTAATGCAGCTATTAGATTTACACTTAGACTTATTTACAGGTTAATGTATTCTGTAGAGTTTGATGTCAAGCAGATAGCCAATCTTGAGTTTTAACAGTTCTAAATGTTTTTGGGTTGTGGTTATTTTATAGAAACTGCAAATAATAATTGGGAAACAGGCCTAATTAGAGGGGGATGTAAACAAATTTTGATCGATTGCTAAAGACTATCAGGCGACACACATTTATCATCAAGTTACAAGTTGTTGATCGGATTACTAGAATTTTTAGAGTCCAAATGTGTTCACATGTTTAGTTATCTATTAATGAAGTTAATTTACCTTGTCGAAACCATAAGAACAATGATTCCTGGCTTCCTTTCGCGAATTAACTGCACTTCATCAACTTATTCGTAATGATCGAAAAGGTATAAAAAGACATAAACGCGAAGGAGTTGAATAATCTTCGGGTTCCTTTCTTTATCGTTTTAATTTATATGTTATTAATCACTTTATTTACCTAAAGGGTTTTCAGTTGTTGCTCTCAATCCCTTTCTGTCGAGGCCTCTATGTATCTTTCGTGTGTGTATTTTTTCACCATTCCCACAGGTGCTTGAGATCTCATTATGAGTTTTTGCGAATAATTGACGTAAAATTAATAGTTACCTTTTTTTATGATATTTATCACTAACGGTCATTTTTTATCTTCTTTTTTATAATTACCAATTACGAAGTAATACATCAACACTTCTCAATAACAAATTTATAATACATTTAATTTTTAATTTTGTTATAATCAATCAAAACACATCATGTATGAGCAATTATAAAAGAGAAGATAAAAATAATTATTACTAACAAAATCCTTTTTTTATTAATGGAAATGTATCAAATTTCAAATCTCTCTGTCGAGGATGTCAAAGTTATTCCCATATTTCGTTTGAGAAAAATTAGAAGAGGAAGAGTTCAATGTCAAGTTATTTTGAATTCGCATGCAATCTATTGATAAATATTTAATAATAAATATATATTTTGGGATAAAAAAATTTTCAAGTTATGTTTTACTATATTCTGTTTATTTAATTTACTGAACTGATAAACAGGTTGAATGGTTATCATGTCCAACTTTACGGTCTTAAAATTGATGAGAATTGAACGCTGGGGTAAAAATCAATTACTCTGTTTCCAGCACAGAGATTAAAAGAAAAAAAATGGGATTAAACCTGAAAATATAACAGTTGGAAAGGTCATGACAAATGAAGTAGCAATAGCATAATGCCAAGGATATATCTTAACACTTTCTTGGTAAGTATTAATATGGTATATGACAACTTCAACTAACTATGTTCAACTAATAAGGGGTTAAGCATCTCAATAAAGACACAACTAAAGAATTGAAGTTGGCATTCCCATGTACAGATTGAGTGGATGGTTTCCTAAACGCCATACAATAACAGATGAAAACATAAAAATGTGGGGGGAAAGGAATATAACTTTGCGCAATTGCAGAGAAAATTGCCTTTTATGGCAATATTCAAAGTTTTTTCACTTCTGAAGTAAGATAAGAGAAATGTAATGTCTACTTGAAAGCATCAGAAACAGCATATAAAGTCCAAGAAGCCAGTTCCCTTGAGAAGACCTTTGCCGGTCAAGAGTTCGAAGTCTAATAACAACAGGAAGCCAATCACGGCTGCCTTCCCATTTATCAATTCATTCTTACCAGTGAAACCAAAGCCCTCTAGATCCTCATCAACCACCATCCTAACCTAAATGACAATAGATGGAATGCATAAATTATTTATATTTTTAGAGAAGTAGGGGAACGAAATTCAGCGGAGTTCAAAAAGACTTGCAACTTCTTTTTCCATGTCCAAAGGGCGAGCTTACATTTTAGCCAAGGGAAAGAATGTAGTTACCTCATCCACGTTAACATCAGTAGCAGTTACACCAGGCTGAGCCTTCCCACTGAAAACGATCTCTGCAGATGCATCAGGATTTACACCTCCTCTTAAACTAATGTAAATATTTTCTTCATCGGTTTTCACGGGATAAACATAGAGTTTCCTCAGAGCAGGTGTGAGGACTCTCAGCACAGGATTTTTTGGATACCATTCTTTAATGGCTCCAGTCTGAAGGTCAAATGTGCTATCAGTCGTTGGACAAACTATACAACCATCCTGTGAAAATGACGGGGAAAGATGATGCTTGCATTCTCAATTGTAGAAAACACATAAATCGCATAAATAACTAAAAGTGCACAGAAAATCAGGACGCTATGAGTCTGCGTGTGCAACAAATGGGGCTATTATTTATTGGAAGATGGCATTCCACACATTTAGGGTGTTTTCCTATTTTTGTCTTAACTGCCAGCTGCTGATGCTTTTCTTTTCCTTTGTTCTGTTGTCTTCAACAAAGACAATGAGGCAATAAACAGCAGATAGGCATCCCTGTGCATAGTGCGACAATACTCAAAGGTTTCCACGATATTCAGAGACAAGCAAGATTGGGCAACCACACCAATTTAATGGCTTTCAGGAGCAGAATAACCTCTCTTATCAAAATTGTTCTGGCCAGTACTCAATCTGGCTGGGAAACATAGCTCTAAAATTGAAGTTCCAACTGCCCCACAAAACAAGAAATAAAGGGCATAGCACAAGTCAAAATGTAAATGTGATGCATCTCTGTGCATACGAGCCTAAATAGAACAGCAATGTTTGTGCTGTGCAGCACACGTGTGTGTGTGAGAGAGAACGGGGGAGGATGGGGATAACTATAAAGCAGCAATATCAGAAGGCAGACACAATTAGCGTACAATTTGCTATCCAATCGGCACCTGCCTACCCTACCCGAGCATGGGAAATTAAATTCGTTATCTTCTCTAATTACCATATGTATGGCTTAATGAAGGAACACCACCATCATGAGTGTGCATTGGCGGAAAACAAGAAATTTCTCCAGTTAGTGAGAATAGACTCCCACCTTTTGCAATCCAATCCATACACAGCTTATAAGGCCTGCCAGGTACATAGGCAGTTCCCAGTTCAAGCACAACCAGACAGGCCTGGATATCCAAAAATAGGAAGTTCGACAACGTGCACAGGATAACCAGGTAACAAATCAGATTCTTGCTTTTGGTCCATTGGAGCCGGTAGCCTGAGCGTAAGGGGAGGGGGAGGGTGAGGGGCCGGATTGAGGTTCGAACCCGAGTCCCGTGGTTGGAGGAAGTATCCTCCAACCACTCCAGCTAATGCTAGTCCTCAACAACTCAGATTCTTGATGAAGACGGTATGCTACAATTGCACGGTACAGAAACACATTGTTCCTTCCTAAAATATGGCAGATTTCAGGAATTGAAAAACTAAGCATTTTCCAAAAAAGAATTAATTTCCTTTGTGTCAATTAATTAACATTATCTACCAATACGAAATAAAAAAAAAATATATAATTGAATACTTAAAAAGAAAAAAGAGAACGAAGCAGAAAAAGAAAAGAGAGAAAGAGAGAAAAAAGCAAAACCTGAGTGAGCTTGGCGTTGAGGAGGCCTTCACTATAAGCACCTTCAGCAGGGGACCGATTCTCAATGGCGAAAACCTCATCTTTATACCACAACAATAGTATGGTCTCACCATCTTGAATTATCACGCGCCTCTCGCCCCTGGGCAGCGCTGCCAACGGCACCACCGGAACCCAGTTTTCTGCGCCGCCAGCGTCACCGCTTCCACCTTCACCGGAAGATGGGGATTCCTCAGCCACGGACACCTCCGTGGCCTTGCACGAAAGTTCGCGCACAGGCTTGGGAGTCCACGTCGGAGGGAAGCGGCAATTTATGGAAAATGCACGAGCAGGACGGTGGTTATGGCTGCTAGGAGGTGGTGGCGGCCGTCTGCAAGGAAGTGAGGTGCGTTGCGGATTGAGATGGTAGTTCTGAGCGAACGGTGAAGTGAGACTAGAAGAAGCGGTGGCCATGGAATTTGAAAATGTTGCTGCCAGCCGACGCGATTGGGAGGCTGGAGGCTCGACGCTCGTCCGCACAGAAAGAGAGAGCGCGTGGCGTTGAAGGGACTTCGTGACCGCAGAAGTGGGAGCGGATAAGTAATGACTTGGGCACTCGGCTGCTGCCGCTTGGACATTCGCTCAACCATATTTTTAGTTTGCTTGGTGTCAAATGTTTTGTTGGTAAAAAAATTCAAAAAAAAAAAAAGGCCTCCTAAGAAAGGTATATATGAAGGCGTGAATTAATATAAAATTTTGTAGTAGTAATGTAATATGTTTGATTTTGTCCCGAAGAATTCTATTGTTTGATGCTGCAGAGAACATTGTATATAAGTTAGATTAAGTGGACACGTATTTTGAAATACGCAAGAAATACGTAATTTATCTAATATTATTTAATTATTTATTTATTTATTTACTTTAATACATTTTTCTAATGCAACAGTTTATATTTATATCATTGTATACCAATTCAGTGTCCCAAGATGCATTGGCATAAAATTTTTTTGATCCCAATTTTTTCTTTCATCAATTAACGTGTTTTTTCACTGAAAAATTTTGGCCGATTGTTCTTAAAGCTTGCAGAATTTTTAAGCCTGTTCAGTATTGAAATTTGGAGTTCCAATGGCCCAGAGATTCGACGCATTGGCCCAAAGGAAAAATTAAAAAAATGAAAGTTTTGTCAGCCTTCGTCCGTAGACTTAGTATGGCGTATTGTTCTACTTCTATGTTAAATTTCCAAAACTTCATGAAGAGAAAAATACTTTCACTCCTATCTATTTTGGCTAGATTTTTGTATTTTAGAAGTGGAATAGCTTCTACTGATAAATTTATATGAACTGTAGGTAATTTTTCCACTTTAGTTGCTTGGATTATGGTTATATTTCTTTAATTGTACCACCTCGTACATGGAAGTTGATAATTGCATTCTGTTTTTATCAAATCTGAGTCCCAAAGCTTTTAACAAACGTTTTGGTTTTGGCTCATTTGCCGTTCTAACGCTAACGAAAGATAAAAAGGCATAAGTTGCCCGCGTGAACAAAATTCCTTGGTGCAGATTAACATTTTATACATGTTTTTCAGCTTTATGTATGCACAAAGTTCTGTCCTTCCCAACACGTTTTGCTTTTCTGTGAAGAACCTAAAAAATTTCAATTGCAGTTCCAACATAAATATCATAGCTCTGGCAAAGGTCAAGAACCTCCGTGGCGAAAATAGAGCACCGATCGATAGATGGAAGCTATGTGCAGAAAGGCAACCAATGCTATAAGAAGGTCGTCCAAGAGACCAACAATGCCCAATATACCTGTGGATCAACACCCAACTTGTTGAAATTACTGTAAACTTTAATGCAAATACAACTTCACCATATAATTTGATATACATAGAAGTTAGTTAACGAGGTTACCTTCCGGAATAATGTCTATGGGGCTGAGAACATAGACCGCACCTAGTATTATCTGTACAGAGAAAATACAATGAGAATAAGAATCTGTTTGTAGCAGCAACTGAGTAGAAGCACTAATAGCCCAATT
The DNA here is from genome assembly GCA_021464245.1 of Carallia brachiata. Lineage (NCBI taxonomy): Eukaryota > Viridiplantae > Streptophyta > Magnoliopsida > Malpighiales > Rhizophoraceae > Carallia > Carallia brachiata. The sequence continues at coordinate 87,776 of JADCRB010000043.1, forward strand.
AGTTAATGCACAAATCAACTGCACTAAACACTTCACTTTGTGATCGATGGAGTCAGTAGTTCAAAATTAATACAAACAAGAAATATTATAGTTTCTCATCTACCGATTCACGTAATATGCAAAATTACGAAAAGACAAGTGTACATCTCATAGGAAATTATGAACTTTTGCACATTATCAAATTCTAGCTTAAAAGTCTATTTATACTCAAAACCCCATCATTTTGCTGAAGCTGAAGTGTATACTCAAGTGACTGATAGAGAACATTGAGGGAAGTTTGCAAAGATTTGAGTAGCGATCAAATGGAAGGAAACACCACATGCCAGACATCAAGCTATTAATTGACTCAAATTAAACTAAACACTGCTTACTGCCATCCTTACTTTTCCTGTCAAGATTAAGAACAGAAGTTCTACCCTACAAGTATCTTTGTTAGATACTTTATAGAGATTAATTCCAATCTGCAAGTGCACATCTTCACAAGTTTGCTTCTAGAATGCATAAACTTAAAAAAAAGAAACCATGGTCAGGTTAATCATGGCATATTCTGTCAACAACACATCCCCTTACAAGGAACAACACATCTAACTGATATCTAGAAGCCAGCAGCATTGACCCCCCATTAAAAAATAAAACAAACGCCCTCCCAAATTCACCAAAGGAAAAAAGAAAGAGGAAAAAAAGAACAGTTTTAATTGAAAAACACTCGGCAACTCTGCCAAGTGCTTCATGATGATCAAACTTCTAGCCTGAAAAATTCAAACTACCAAAATCTCCCTCAAAATTGCAGGTGGTCTTCATTGAGAATTTTTTATGGCTTAAATCATGAGCATCAGCAGATACATGTACCTTCTTTTCCTCTTTTTGGATAAGCGATTGAGATAAACATCACAATTGTTACGCACTTAATTTCACTGGACAATTGCTTCTATCAGACTCTAAATTCTAAAATTTCATAAATGACCTATAGATAACATGAGTAAGGTTGTCCATAATGTTAATGGTAAATTCCTGTTTTTGAATCTCTGCTTTCCCTGGGGACTTCTCAAATCATGGCATTCTCAACAAAATGTCCATAGGCATAGTTTGCATATTTTAAGAGAAACTAACGTATGGTCATTTATTCAGAAATACAGTGAATAGAATTCAAGCATTTCTGCCAACCGCAACAGCCTAGATACCCCTGCTAAACATGAAAAGGAAGGTAAAAAAACGTCCTTCTTCTTCCAAAATAATCATTGCAAAACAAAAATAAGGCAATCACGGACTGCGCTATGCTCTTGCAGAGCTGAGTGCTGGCATTGGAAAATTCTTTTATTCACAACAATGACACATAATAGATGCTCAATGCGCCACGGATAAAGCAGAGAATCACTTATCCCTCACCCCCTTATCAAAATGGCATGTGAGGATACCAAGATACTATTGTGAGCTATTCGTATACCAATCAAAGTTCAAGGATTCAAATGGTGAAGAATGGCAGAATGTCAGCCATAACTTCCCCCAAAACGCACTTATTTTGTTCTTCCTAATGATGATAGATTTTACCTTAATTGAATCCTCCCAATCAAAAAAAGACAGAAAAGGTTCAACATGAATCCTAATTAATATAGATACCAGAATGCCAAGAAAAAAAATCCCAAAACTCAACAGTCATGATTAGCAGAGAAAACAAAGGCACAAAAGCTAACACGAAAGTAGCAATGCCTACAGCAAAGTTGGTTCTCTACTTAACCGAAATATAAACGCGAGCCCTGATGACAAGAGGAAGTGATCTTTGAGGATCCATCATTTCCCGTAACAACCTCCGCAGAAGAAATGGAAGGTCTTGCATTCTCTGCCAACAAGAAACGGCGGATCCATCTTTTTATAAACACAAAATATCTTAAATCTATGAATATATCATCATCATAAATTCAAAAGAACAAAGAAAAAAGAAACGAAAAAAAAGAAAAAAAAAATGATGCATCAAATACCTGAAAGAGACCACTGTTACGTCCGCCGCCAAAAAGACGGTTATAGGTTTCAATTTTGGAAAGAACTTCAGCAACCAGAGGATCACGGCGCTCCCTTAAGGAAGCTTCGCCGGGAACCAACAAGGTTATCTGTCTACGGCATAGAGGGCATTTACATGGCTGAATAGCAGATCCGTGATGCCAAACAAGCATTATACAATCGCCTGAATTTTTTCCAAAGCCGATGAACACAAAAAAAAAAAAAAAAACAAAACAAAACAAAAAACAGAAATCGTAAAATAAATTTGCACGCCAAGCGGCAAAAGCAAAAGCGAGACTGCCTGTGACAGAGTATTAAGGAAGGATCCCCAAAAGAAAAAACAAAGAAAGAAAGAAAGAAAAGTTACCGCAAAACCAGTGAGAGCAATTGGCCTGGCAGGGAATGTTGAAGCTTCCATGGCACACCGAGCAGAAATCATTCGCCGGAGGTCCGTCCATTCCCTTCTTTATCCTCTCCTTTTCCTTTCTTTTTCCTCGATTATTTCAGTCCCGGGTCAGGCAAACGAGTTCACCGACACAAATCCCCTGTCCTCTGTTTTTTTTTAGCCCTTTTCCTTAACCAGTAAGTAGACATGATATGGGTTCCGGGGCTTGGTAGTCACTTCGCAAATAAAATTATAATAAATATGAAACATTATCACTCTTGTCACGTATTTATTGTGTCATAATTATGATCATATTATATATGCCGAAAAATTATTCTGGCTGATACACCTAACGAGGCATTCATTTTAATTTGGGAAATAGCTTAGTGTAGAGTTACCAATTATATATATTATCGGATAATTAAATTTAAAAAAAAAAATAACTGTTATCGAACTATGTAATAAGTACAACCCTTTCAATTTTTATGCATTGCCTCCATATACAATACATAGGTCGTGGTGACAATAGCGAAGATGATATTGCAGAAGTTACTAAATTGGTTGTCGTTAGTCTTCATTTTTTTTATCAAAAAAAAAAAAGAAAATCTTTGCAACCATGACGTCGTCGCTAGTCCGAAGGAGGATTGATTGCAAAAGTAATCTCATCAAGAAATGGCCTAAAATTCCATTAGGAAAAGCTAGGGCCTAAACTACAGAATCAAAAAGAAACAATGGATAAGTCAAGTGTTCGAGGGTTGGCAAAGAAGCAGAAAAACAAACAATGGATAAGTTACTCCATATAAAATATAGGAAAAAGTGGCTAAGAGACACAGTACTTGTTAAGAGGAGCTTATGTCTAGCCACCAGCTACAGATTTCCACATTTTGAGTCATTATAACTAGAAGGAATGACGTAATGTGCAGCACAAATTGTTCGGCCACATTTGGATTCAACTTCCTAATAAAGTGTTGGTTCAAAGATTGCAGGCTTACCCTGTGTGAGCCGTACCTGCTAATAAGCAGCGGTTCAAATCTCAGAAGCGACACTTGTTGGGTAGGGGGATGGCTCAAAACTACAAACAAACATCCATAATGATTGGCCATTCAGCCACCATTTTATGTACCAAAATACAAATTTGGATTCACCTTGCCTCATTGCAGGAGGTATCAGCAGTTGCTGACATTGCAACAGAAATTCAGGAAGGAACTTACCAAAATTCTAAAGCAAACCATTAGCACTCGTGTTTGTGAAAACCCTGATGGCTGAAAGATCAATTCAAAGGCCCAGATGGCCAGCCCAATCTCACCAGAATGCAATTCACCATGCACCAAGGGGTCCCAGTCCTACCTGACAATTTAAGATTCTTGATAAATAGAGAACTCATGAATGTCAAATGAAGCAATTATTCATTTCTTTCATTTCCTCCGCCACAAAAACTTTTCCCTGGTGCAATTACAGAATAGATGGTAATCAAAATGCTTTGACGATTTACAGACTACAAAGTAAACAATTTATCCATTAAGAACGATTTTTCGTAGTAGATATATGAATGCCATCTTGGGCAATAAGGCCAACAACAAACTCAATTTAAGGATAATTTTGATTTGCAGCTGAATCAACTTGAGAGTTGCTTAATATCAGTTTTCAGTCCTGGACGTCCTGGAAAGAAAAGAAAAAGGAAAAAAAAAAAAAAAGAAAGAGCAATACATGAGTTTAAGTCCATCTAGATTCTTATGAAAATTTACTGTGGATATGCTTTTGAAAATGAATATATCTATAGCATTCAATAAAATGTAAATTGTAAATCACAATGCAGTAAAAATGGTGGTAATAGTAAGGATACTCCATTGTGACCTAGAAATTACATATTCGAATCACAAAAACAGCCTCTCTGTAAAAATAAGGGTAAGGCTTCATACATTTAAGCCTTTCCCAACCCCACAGTGTTAGAGCCTAGAGTTTTGGAATGCCCTTCAAACGACAATGCAGAGATGTGTTGAAATGTTAAATTAGGACCGGCTGGGCATAACTGTCAAAAACTTGAACATATCAATTGGTGTGACGTTGAATGTCGCCCAAAAAAGAAAAAAAAAACCCTATATACAACATTATATAGCTTGTAGTTTCTTTTTGTAACTCCTTTGATCCCACAAAGCTAATTTTTTGTGAAAAAACACTTCCACCGAATGACAAACTGTGGCTCATTAAGGCCAGTAAAAACTACAAGAAGCAAGAAACAGGCTGCAGGTCTTATAGGGTGCAAATGGAGAAAGGAGATGATTGTCGAGTAATATCCTTCAAATGAAAAAAAAAAAAAAAGTAAAAAAAACTACAATCAATTATAATTTTAAACATAGCTCTAATTGAGACCTATAATCAACAAACAAGCAACATCCTCAAATTTATCTGATCTAAACAAGATGTCAAGTGAAATAAATTTCTAGTTTGTCTACCCACTGCAAGGTGAAGAAGAAGAAAAAAGGCCAGAAGAGAGCGAAAATTCCATGATTCAAAATCATTTTGAGATGATAACCTGGAACAACTATATTTTTCTCACTTGTTTATAAATCCTTCTTTAGCATGGGTTACAGTTAGCTTTAGACCATAAAGGTATTTGGCGTCACTTCAAGGTGTGCAAGATAGAATCCCACGCAGTCCCAAATCAGAAATTCAAGGCTCCAAGGACATATAACTTAAAAATGAGAAATACAACAATCCATTAGCATTCTATAAAATTCTCATTAGATATTCTTTCCGGTAACAATTTCTGCCTGCAATTTTACATTAAACATTTTTCCTTGGCTACTATAAACCAATACTGATCATTGCCACTAGAAAAAGACCAACAAAAATGATTACACAGAGCCTAGATATGAACCAAGAAAATATTATGGGAATTACTTCCAGTGACAAAACTATTTTCACACAAATTCATTCTACCTGAGAAGAGGGGACATTTGACACCTTTGGAGGGGACGACTCTGCCGGAGACCCATCAAAAATATAAGAGCACTCTGTGTATGCAGATCCGATGCCCACTCCGGTTGCAAAAGCCATAGATGCCCAGCGTGTCACCGGACTCCCTAGTTTGTTAGCAAGAGTTAAATTAGTTATTTAGCTATCTTCAACAATCGCAAATCATACAATTAGAAGTTAGCAAAACAAAACACAAACCTTACACGGAGTTATCACAGAACCCTGCATTGTTAATGAATTTCAAATTTCATTATGGCGCAAATTTCCAAAGAACTTGAAGATTTTCAATTTGATTACTAATTTGGATTTCGGAATATTCAACCAATATAAGCATTCAATCACCAACGGTAAGCCAAACTCCTAAGGTAGACTTTTGTGAATACAATAATATTCTGAATCTATAGTAATCAATTTTATGAGATAAGCAATTGTCTAAGCAGCCTGAAGAACTTAGTTAATTTAGTTATCAAGCAGCATGCCATGTTCCGCTAATCATTCAATGGCATAACTAAAATGCATGCTTAATTCTTACCCCAAATCCCCACTAATCCAAATTTCTGTCATCTTACCACACTAACATGACAGAAGATCAAGGACACTGAGATACGTACAAAAATTTAGCAAAAATAAATAAATTGTTAGTTAACATTTCATAATAAAATAGAATAAATATGGGTCCGCTACTAGAGCCGCCAGATTCAAGAATCGAGAGAGAGGCAGGGGGACTGACGGAATAAGAGGAGACCGCCGAAGGCACCGGCCAAGGAGGAGTAGACGAAGCGACGGAGCGTCAGATCGAGACACGCATCCCATTTGGCGTTCGCCTCGCCTTTCTCTGCCATTAGATTTGATGATTCTTCTTCTTCTTCTTCTTCTACCTTATTCGGCCTATTGTTCGGGTTTTGTGGAATTCTAGCCTTTGTCGCCGTTCAGTTGAACGCAAACGTAAAGGGGCCTTCAGGAATCAGGGTTTCTTTTCTTCATGGTGTTGTTCCGTGTTATAAAATAATTATTTCTTCCTTTGTTTTTCAGATCGTGATTATTCCTTACTTCTAATTATTATTTATTACAGGGTTTTTTTTTTTATCTTGAGTATAATTTTGTTCGAAAAAAAAAAATGGTAAAATTATTCCTTCCTTCTTTGTCTAGTCTCAGTTTCTGAGACGTGCTTTACAATACCAAAAAGTACGTAAAAAGGACAATTTAAATTTTTTTTTATTTATGGCTGTTCAATATCTAAGGCCCTTTAGTTTAAAAATTAAAATCGGAATCAAGCAGAATTAAAAACAGAATAATTTTTTTTATGACATGTTTGGTTTATTTAAGAATTAGAATCAAAATCTTTTGTAATCGTTTATTTTAATTTAGAATCAGAATCAATATATGATAACAAAGAAGAAGTATGAATAATATTGTTATACCAAAATAATATTGTAGATATTATAAAATAAGTCATTATTAATAAATAAATTATTATTAAAATTATGAAATTTTTATGCAAATAATTTTATTATTTATGATTATTATTAATATTATGAAAATATAGATAATATTATTATCATTTATAATGTAATTATCCTAATTTTTGAAATATTTAATTTTATTATAATATACAAATATTTATTGTCATTATCATTCCCATTAATTATTATTATTATTATTTATGAGATTTATTTGTAATATTTTATCATAAAACAATTTACAAAGTGAGAGACAAGATGAAAGAATGTGAATGATTAACTATCTAAAGGCAGGAATGGTAATTTCTATAGATGAGAGAATCTTATTCCAAAAAATAAGAGAATGAAAATGAGTTTTTTTGTACCAAACATAAAAAATGATAATCACTCATTCTCATTCTCATTCCCAAGTAAAAAAAAGTCAACCAAACACCTCCTAATTTATTTGACAGATTAATTTAGACAAATTTAGATAAGATTTTAAAAAATGATAAAATTTTTTTAATAAATATTTAACGTAATTATATTTTTAAAATTTAAATTTAAAATTTCTAATTAAATAGTAATAGACTGCTATCTAATACTTACTAATTAGATTTGCATGTTTGTCGTCAATAAAATTTTACTTGGGTATGAGATACTCTGGTTTTGGATGGATCAAACTCAACCAGTCCAGTCCAGTGAGCCTAAGAAAAGAAACCCATTTCGTGGGCCGAGGGCTGCATCCCTCTCTAGTTTATTAAGCGCTTTGGAGGACCCACGTATTAGCTTGCTGAGTTGAGTACGAAATTAGTGAATAGTAGTCGCCACTTTTTTTTTTTTCCTCAATAAAGCCAATGAGGAAGCAAAGATGGTTTCTAGAACTGAAACTCTTTAATTCAAATTTCAGTTGGAAGCAGTTAACGAAAAATAAGAAAGAGAGGGAGCAAGAGATTTTATTTGGCTTAAAGCTTCTTAATATCTGAAAATTGTATTAGATTCTGATTAATCTAAAATCGAGTTAAGAAAGACACACATAAAGGGAGCAAAATTCTTTTAACGCCTATTTTTCTAAATATAAGGCTCGAACTTGAAACAGTATTTAAGGGGAATGGAACTCTCTACCACTCGGATCAACAGATGTGGGTAGAGAAAGGGATTTCTCCTATTTAAGGGTATTTAAGTTAATTTTTAGGATGATATTTATATTTATTTTTAAAAAGTACAAAAGTGAGTGTTTGGTTAATTTTTTTAGACTGCTATTTGCTTCTACTTATTTGTTTATACGATATCCTAAAAGTAACTGATTAAAAAGTAATTCAATGTTACTTTTTGCTACTTTTTGGACTACTTTTTATTTTTTAATGTTAATAATAATTTATATAGATTAAATGATACTCAAATAATATTTATACAATTTCATTATTTTTTTATTTACCACTTAAATATAATTTGTCAGTTGTTACTTAACTTCATCAATATTTATATAAATATAATATTTTTACTTTTCAACAATTCTTAAATTAGATTTTTTTCACTTCAAATTTTTATTAATATTGGTACTTAAAAAAATATTTCAAACATTAACTTTTTTGCTCTTTAGTATACATCAATTATTTTTTAAAAAAATAAAAATTAAATGATAAAATTCTCAATATTATTTATAAAAAAATTATTCTAACAAAATAAATTATAAAATATAAAAATAATTTTATTAATATGATATGTAAATTAATTGTTTAAATCTATAATTTAATTATTCAACAGTAATAATAAATAAAATTAATTAAATATTTTATTTTTTTAACGATTAATAACATACAACAACAATCAATAATTAATAATAATATTAGATAAGTAAGTTAAACAAACTTTTAATCCACACTAAGTCTACAGTAGACTTGCGGCTCACTGCACGGGTAAGGCCTCCGGAGTTGGGCTTTGTAACTTGGTTATAAATTGTATAAAAATAGCCGACAACCCAATAACTGGAAGATTTGGTTCTCTTACTTATAATTTGGATTCGTGTTCAAATATTTGTGTTTGAAGACAATGTTTTTTTTATCACCAATTTAATTGTGCTCGGTGTGGATTGGTTCTAAACTCAATAATTATCGAGATTCATTTATAAGAGATTTATTTAAATTTATCAGTACTTAAATAGTAATTTTTTTTTATAAATTGAGTTGAATAAAACACATATATAAAAATTATTTTAATTTTAATTTATATATTTTATAATTAATATATTTACGATAATTTTTTTTTGTTAAAAAAAAAGAGAACATTTGATTGCTGGGGCGGGCCCGTTTATTGTATTAAAAATTGATCTCACAACCTGTTATTTAGGCTTAAAAGCCAAACCTGTTATTGTATGACCTGGGGGCGGGCCCGTTCACCGTATAACCTGTTATTTATGTGGACAAAAGTACCAATACGTGTAATTGTTCCTATGTTTAACGATAGGATCGGCCTGACACACACTTGGACACCGATGAAATTTTCCTTTTTTTAAAGAAAGAAAGAAGGCGCAAAAAAAAATAAAAAATCATTCATTTCTAAAATATTGCACATAGGAGAAAGGGACATAGGGCTGCAAATGAGCCGAGCTGAGCCGAGCTTGGCCAGGCTCGAGCTCGGCTCGTTAAGGAGTTCTTCAGGCTCGAGCTCGGCTCGAGCTCGGTTCGAGCTTTGGAGGTGGAGGCTCGAGCTCGGCTCGTCAGAATATTACTGAAGCTCGGGCTCGGCTCGAGCTGCTCGATTTATTTATTTTTTTTTTTAATTTAGCTTTATATATATATATATATATGCTTTTTCCATTTGATTTATTTTATTTATTTGTTATAATGTTATTTCTACTTATATAAAAATAGAAAATTTATATAAAAATATATAAAAATAAAAAATAAAAAAAATAAAAAATCAAATTACTTTTTTTATATAATTTTATATAAAAAAGGGAAATATATTATGTAAAAAATGGATATGTGGATAAAAGCCAATTTATTCATTCAATTGCTATTTGATTGATTGAATTCCTAATTGTATAACTAGCCACATTATGATCATCAATCAATTACTTAATTGTATTTAAATTTTCTCTAATTTAAAAAATTTATATTCTTTTGCAAAGAAAAAATAAATATGCAAGTTTATTTTAATTAAGAAAAAATTCAAATAAAAAAAAGAGACAGGAGGAAATAATGGAGGTTGAGAGCATTTGAAAATAAATAAAAAATTAATCTTAATTTTATTAGTATTTATATTAAAAGTTAAATGATACAATTAAGTATTATTAATATATTAAATGAGCCCACAATGATACATATTAAACGAGCTCTTAATGATACATTTATCGAACTGTTCACGAGCCTGTACCGAGCCGAGCCTGCTATTGTTCAGGCTCGGCTCGTTTATTAAACGAGCTTTGATTTTAGGCTCGTGTATCGCTCATTTAGTAAATAAACGAGCCCGAGCCGAGCCTTTACCGAGCCGAGCCACCGAGCTTTTAACGAACGTATCGGCTCGTTTGCAGCCCTAAAGGGACAGCAAAGAAAAAATTCAGCCAGCAACTTTGGGTTGCTTTTGGAAGCGATAATCAAAGAAAGAGAGAATAATTGGGACTCCGTGGGTCCGATTGTATCCCCCAACTGTTTTCCAATATCAACCTGGCTACTTTCTCAAGAGGAAAAAATATTTTATAATACCTCATCTAAATCCAGTGGAAGTCAATTAAAAAAATCCAATATATAAACAAAATATATTTATTTATCAATTCTTATTTTATTAATAAGGCCGTCTTTGCAATTACATGGACGGTAATTTGAAGGTATTTAAATTGTGAAGTTTCTCCAAAGAGCAAAGGAATGCAATCCCATGCCTTCCTGTTATAAACGCCACAGGTTTCACAATTCCAATAACTTATTGGACTTGCAAAACCTGTGGCGTTTGTATTTCTGGATAAAGTAGGTGGGTAAGAAAAAGATCGACAGATAGAAGATAGAAAAATTTATTTGTATAATAAAATGTAAAATTATTATAATAAAATTTTAAAATATTTTTTATTATAAAAATTAAATAATTTATTACATAAATAAATTAATTTATTATATAAAAAAAATTCCCATCTCTTCTCTGTCTTCTTTTCCTGTCCTAATTAAAGACAGATGTTTTTTTCTAATTGAAGTACGATTTTATTCTCGTTGACAGCTCCCCAGGCTACAGCTTGTTCAAACGATCAAGTTAAGAAACTTTTGTTTTTTCTTCTTCCTCACTGTACTACTTGGATGTCGATTACATAATATATTATAAAGTGGGGACCACATTTTGAATCTAACACGAAATAAAGTATGAGACAAGCTTATCCTGTAATTCACTGTATTTAGATGCTTTGCTTTACTAAAAAATGTCGAATATTGACAGATTGTCACAATTTGAAAATAACTAATATAAATAAACTATAAGACAAATTAAGTCTGTATTCCACATAAAGATAGGATATAATTATAAAATTCAAATTTGAAATTGGCCACGCTAATGTAAAAAATTGGAAGAAATGAAGAGATTAATGGTTTGTTTGGTTTGGTGAAAAAATCATGAGACAAAAAAGTTTTGGTTCAAAAATTTTATCGTTATTTTAATAATTTCTTATACCTTTTTAATTCTCACAATTTTTCATCAATTCAGTCAACATCATTTTTTCACAATTTTTTTCTTACAAATTATTATTTATTTTTTTAATTTTTTTATAACTTTCTCACCAATTTAAACAAACTATTTTTTACACAATTTTTCTTTCACAAATTATTATTTATTTTTCTCTCATTATTTTCTTTTTTATAACTTTCTTACTAATACAAATAATTTTATTTTCTCACATTTTCTTACAAATACAAACACACTATATGTCTCAAGAGCTTCTTGAAATTTAAAGACTTGCTAATTACTCAAATTTGTTTAAAGTGATTAAATTAGAAGTGATTAATAATCTCCAAATGGTAAACAGTATGAAAAAAGGATAAAAAACAGTAATATGACTTTTTTTTTTCTTTTGAAACCGATAGTTGAACCATTTAGATACTTTCCAATAACTTTATTCATTATCTAACTCCTATTCATTATTGTTTTCGAACAATCTAGAATTAAAATAAGACATAAAATTAACACATTAATATAATAATTATTAAATTATAAAAAATATATTAAATTAAAAATTAAATAAATAATTAAATTAGTTGTACTATTAAAATTATGAGCACCAATATATGACTATTTGTTAAGTAGTTATCTCGTAATTACTATTATTATACGATATAACAGATAAATTACACAATTCAAAAAAAGAATTAGAAGAAAATTATTAGATATATAACTAATCAATAAAAATTATATTTTTTTAATAATTAATTACATAAAATATATATATATTTTTTAACATATTATATATATTTTTTAATTTTTTTATCATCTTATATAATTTATCTATTATATTATATGATAACAATTATCAAAACAACCACTAAAAAAACAGTGAAAAAAAAATCTGTAAAATTAGCTTGAAAATAGCTTGAAAATGTCCTGTGCACTCGACCGTTTGTTTTGCCGAGCAAAATGGTAGGCTCGTGGCCATGAAAGTGACCACAATGGAGATAATGTAGGGATGTAGGTTGACAGAAATGGTAAAATTCGCCGGAAGGGAAGTGGGTAATGGGGTCCACTGACAAAGTGGGTTAGTAGCTGGCAAGCCTGGCCTTGACAGAGTGGTACTTCCCACGTTTCCTACAGCAAAACATCCCCCAAGTCCACCTCTGTGTCTGTTTCCATCGCCACACTCTCTCTCTCCCTGTCTCTTTCTCTCTCTCTCATCTATATTACCCTTCTTCTTCTTCTTCTTCACTTTCCTCATTTCTCTTCTTTTTCTTTGCCCAACCAAGCAACTCACTTTCCATAATCCCCAATCTGTCTCTTTCTTGTTAATTTGCAAAAACTCTAACAACATCAGAATCAGCGATGGCTGAGGAAACCCAGAAGCCCGAAGCACCAGCAGCACCGCCGGCTGCGGCGGCGGACGTGGCCGCCGAGACGCCGTCCACGGAGGAGGTGGTGGTGGTGGTGGAGAAGCCTGTCGATGAGAAAGAACAGCCGCTGGCTCCAGAACCTGTGCCAGAAGCGCCAGAGAAGAAGGCATTAATTGAAGAGCAGACTCCTGTTGAAGCCGTTGAAGCTCAGAAATCGATCAAGGCTGTGGAGGAAGTGGGAATAAGCCAATCGGTTTCTTACAAGGAAGAGACGACTATAGCAAGTGAGCTGCCTGAGGCTCAGAAGAAAGCTCTTGACGAGTTGAGACAGCTCGTCCAAGACGCAATAAACAAAAACGAGTTCACTGTCCCGCCGCCGCCGCCGCCACCTGCACCAGCAAAGGAAGAGGAGAAGCTTACTGGGTCTGAGCCTGCCAAAGTGGAGGAGAAGGTAGAGGAGGAGAAGGTGGTGGAGAAGACTGAGGAGAAGTTGGAGGAAAAGGTTGAAGTCAAGGAAGAGGAGGAGAAAGCTGCGGCTTCTTCTACTGCTGAAGAACCAAAACCCATGGAGACTGAGCCTGCACAACCAACGCCTCCTCCGCCAGAAGAGAAGGTTGAAGTGAAGGAAGAGAAGGTGGAAGTGAAGGAAGAAGAAACCAAGGTTGAAGCAGAAGCGGCGGTGGAGAAAGCAACAGCCGTGGATGAGGACGGAGCAAAGACCGTCGAGGCGATTGAGGAGACGGTTGTAGCAGTCTCTTCGGCTGCTGCTGCTGCCGTTACTGAATCCGAGGAGACCAAAACAGAGGAAACCCCTGCTCCGCCCCCGCCACCAGAGGAAGTTTCGATCTGGGGAATTCCGCTTCTCGCCGACGAGAGGACCGATGTCATCCTCTTGAAGTTCTTGAGAGCCAGGGATTTCAAGGTTAAGGATGCCTTTACTATGACAAAGAACACTGTCAGGTGGAGAAAGGAGTTCGGAATTGAGGCGCTGCTCGAAGAAGATCTTGGCAGTGAGTTCCATAAAATTGTGTACACGCACGGATTCGATAAGGAAGGCCACCCAGTGTGCTACAACGCTTACAGTGCTTTCCAGGACAAGGAGCTCTATCAGAATTGCTTTGGTGATGAAGAGAAGCGAGTGAAATTCCTCCGATGGAGGATCCAGTTCCTGGAGAAGAGCATCAGGAAGCTTGATTTCAATCCTGGAGGTATTTCCACCATCGTTCAAGTTAATGACCTCAAGGATTCTCCTTGGCTTGGCAGGAAAGAGTTCAGGCAGGCCCTTGATCTGCTTCAAGACAACTACCCTGAATTTGTTGCTAGACAGGTATTTATTTGTCGTTAATCAAGCCAATTTCTTGAGTAATCTATTTTAATCCTAGCAATCTTTAGCGGACGAATTTAACTAATATTGCTTCTGTTGTACAAAGGTTTTCATCAATGTTCCATGGTGGTACCTTGCTTTCAATAGGATAATTAGTCCTTTCCTAACACAGAGGACTAAAAGCAAGTTTGTGTTTGCTGGCCCAGCCAAATCTGCTGAAACCCTTTTCAAGTAAGTTTGCGTGTCTAAGTAGTCTAAGTTTGCGTGTCTAAGTAGTTGCACTCATCCTTTATTTGGTTGGTCAATCATGGTCTCTGAGGAAGATTTCTTTTTTTGTTGTTGTTCATTAATGGTTCAAATCATATTACTGTGCTATTTCGCTCTATAAGGTCGAAGTTCCACTTTGTTTTACCTTCTAATCGTTCGTTTATTGATTTCTGGCCTTCTGATTTCTGATCCTATGTTTATTACAATACGCAGATATATAGCTCCTGAGCAAGTGCCAGTTCAATTTGGCGGACTGAGCAAGGAGGGAGAGCAAGAATTCACTGTTTCCGACTCCGTCACCGAGGTCACAATTAAGCTGACCTCTAAACATACTGTTGTGATCCCAGTTCCTGAGGTTAGCGTGTTGATCCTAAAACAATCAGATTTCGATATATTTTCACTTGATGACATCTAAGCTAATGTGAAAGGGGTTTGTTGAACTTGCAGAGCTGCCTTCTGGTTTGGGAGCTCCGGGTTCTGGGCTGGGATGTGAGCTATGGAGCCGAATTCGTGCCTGCTGCAGAGGATGGGTACACCGTTATCGTATCCAAGTCAAGGAAGGTTACGCCATCAGATGACCCTGTGATATCTGAATCTTTCAAGATCGGCGAACCGGGCAAGATAGTGTGTACGATTGATAATCCAACCTCCAAGAAGAAGAAGCTCCTCTACAGGTTCAAGACCAAACCAGTCGCTGACTGATCAAATACAAATCCTAGACAGGATTCAAATTGCAGGACGTGAAAGGATATCATTTTTACTTTGGAAATTGGGTTTTGATGTTCTTTGATTTTAGATTTCTCTGTTTTATAAAGTTTGGATCATTTTGTCATACATTTTCATTCAAGTTAGTTCTTTGAACCTGGGGGAGAAGTGGGGTTGGTGTGTTATGTGGTGTTGCGTTGGTATAGTCTACTGGTAGTCTGGTGAAGATATTCTGCGATAAATGGATGTAGCAGGCACGCGTTTGAGGTTCGAATTGGAGGAATTGGGTTTGGACTTTGTGTGTCTGGACTGAGTTTTGTTCATTCATTCTTGGTACTCTTTGGCTGTACAACTTGTGTAAATTCGATGGTCATAATTATTCGTTGTTTTTGTGTTACATTTTGTTGGCTAATGTTTGTGGAAGGTTTAACAGTGTGAGCCAGCGTCTAATTTTCTATTCTATGTTGGCACGCAAGTATGATATTGAGGTGAGCTATAACTTAATTCGTATTAAAATCGTTAGCAAGAGAGTTAAACTCTCAAACTCGAGTTTTACACGGAATTAATTAATGAAAAAAAATTTTCCTCTTGTTCCCCGCATTATTTTTGAGAGCGATGCCTGAACAACCCGAAAAAAGAAAGAAATAAAAAGAAAAAACCACAGTGCACGAACGGGTCGCTCTGTGAAACGCTAACAGTGGTTTAGAATTGTGATTTTGGTCCGCACCATTTAAAGAAAGTTCAGTCAAAGGGGATTATTCTAACGATTTAATGTTTGGAGCTATCGAACAAATTGTTAATTTCTTGTTTGGGTGGTTGTTTGTTGCAAGATGAAGATGGGTTTGTCCCTGAGCACTTGTGTGTCCTTTTTAGCCTTGTTATTTTCTCCCTTGTAACTAAACAAAAAAAACAGAATAATTCTTTTCTGGGGACGAACGAGAATCAACTGTCATTTTGTCAAAAAAAAAAAAAAAAAAGGAAACATTGGCATTTTCCCCTTCCCAGTTTGAACAATTCTGTGTTCTACGACAGAAAGATACCTGGATACGAATCGGCCAACTTTTTCTCGAGATATTATGAAGCCAAACGAGAGACTACCAGTGGCGAATATCACAACTCATTAATCTTTTGCTTTTTGATTTTTTTTTCTTTTTTAATGTATTTTAAATTAAACTTGAATTTGAGATCATTAATTTAAAAGAAATAATTTTTTTCGTTTATTAAAAAATTTATTGAAGTATAAGTTATATAATAAAAAATAACTCTCTATTTTCTTAGATCACACTTATAATTCAAATCCTAAGAAAAAAGGTCTAAATAAGTTAGGAATTTCGCTCTAGTGACCACTCAAAAGCCAACCATAGTTAAATTCATCAACCTTTGTTTACATATAACATGGCACAAAAATTTTGTAGACCTTTTTTCGTGAACAAAAAATAGGTTGAATTCAATTAATAATACAATAAATTTTATCAAAAGGAAAATTACACCTTGTTTTTTAAAAACAATGTGCTCGTCTGTAACTGTAAAAGAAAACAACGTTCGGCACTACTTTGAAGCCTTGTTTCTGTTCCAGGAATGTATTGTCACCATCTGCACTATCTGGGGCCACTTTGCTTCATATAAGGTCACACTGTATCTTTCAAGCACTCAAGCAAAATTTTTGGAAGCAGAAAAGTACAAGGCAACATTCTGTTGTGTTCCCTCTTGAACATGGAAAAAGTTTGGGTACCCTTTTTTCAAAAACAATTTATTTAAAAAAATTTTTGCATTTAATGTGTAAAATTTAGTGTCTAAATTTAAGAATTTAAGATAACACTGCTCTAGATTTACATTTTAATTTAAAAAATAATAAATAGTAAAACATTATTTTGAACGTGCTTACAGACACTTTTCTCCATTTCGTAGACGCTCCCTTAAGCATTGCATAACGTGCAGCCCTCCAATTCCCATGTGCCAAAAAAAATTGGACAATAGAGTTAGAATTTCGCATACATAATAACCATTTTTAGGTTTTGAGAAAAAAAAAATAATGGTAGCATATGGGAATAACATTTGTGCTTTAAGTTTAGAGGGCATCACACAAAGTTATCAATGTTTTGAATAATATATCATTGTTCCGAAGAAAGTTGACTCAAAATGTCCAAAAAAAAAAAAAATCAGGGTGAGGATGGTCTCGGTTTAAATTTATAGGGTGTTTGAATTGATAAAAAATTGTGGAAAATAAAATTGTGAGAAAATAAAATTATTTTATTAATAAAAAATTGTAAAAAATAAAATGATTATAAAGTTATGAGAAAAAAATGAATAGTAATTTATGAGAAAAAAGTAAAAATTATTTAAATTGATAATAAATAAATAAATAAAATATAAAAAATAGTATGATATTTTTAAATTTTTTTAAATTTTCTATCAAGCCATGCACGCTATTAGGATACTATTCTTTGAACGAATTATCTCTTAAAAAAAAGTACAGCTTTTGATATGTCGCCGTGATGTGTGCCTTTCATTTTGTGTTGATTTCTTACATAGGATCCGGATCCAAGTTTGGTCTCTGATCATTCCCTCCACCACCACAAACAGAAGACGTGATTTGATTATTGCTGCTCAGCATGATTCAAATATACGGCGACCAAGTGCCCGTGCGGTAATAATTTTGTTTCTTATTTTTTGTTTATTTTTTTTTAAATAGAAAATATATTTGATATTAATTTTATTTTTTATTTTTTGTTGAAAAGTTAAAATTATTTTTTAAAAATAGAAAAAATTGAGAAAATAATAAAAGATGACTTTTCTATTTTATTTTTTACTTTCTTTTCTATACTTTCTCTCACAACTTTTTCTCTCTCGATCCACGTATTTATCATATATCTTTTTACTCATCCTTTATATTTTTTTCTCTCTACTATTTCTCTCTCTACCCTCTCTCTCCTTTTTCTATCTCTACGATTCTCTCTCTATCCTCTTTCTCTCTTTCTCTCTCTCTACGATTCTCTCTACTCATTCTCCTCTACCCTCTCTCTCTTTTTCTCTCTCTAATCATTCTCTCTCTACCCACTCTCTCTCCTTTTTCTCCTCAACCATTCTCTCCACTCATTCTCTCTCTACCCTCTTTCTCATTTTTCTCTCTTTACCATTCTCTCTCTGCACTTTCTCTCCTTTTTCTCTCTCTACTATTTTCTTTACTCAATCTCTCTCTACTCAGACTCTCTCTTTTTTTCTTACTTTATCAGTCTCTCTACGCATTCTCTCTCTACCCTCTCTCTCTGATTTTTCTCTCTCTACCATTCTGTTTACTCATTCTATCTCTACCCTTTCTCTCTCTGTTATTCTCTCTACTCATTCTCTTTCTACTCGTTGTCTCTCTTCTTTTTTTCGCTCTACCATTCTCTTTACTCATTCTCTCTCTACCCTCTCTCTCTCTTTTTCTCTCTACCATTCTCTGTCTACCCACACTCTCTCTCCTTTTTCTCACTCTACCATTCTCTCTCTACCCTCTCTCTCTTTTCTTTCTCTACTATTTTCTTTACTCATTTTCTTTCTACCCTCTCTCTCTCTATTTTTTCTCTCTCTACCATTCTGTTTACTCATTCTTTCTCTACCCTTTCTATCTCTTTTCTCTCTTTGTCATTCTCTCTACTAATTCTCTTTCTATTATCTTTCTCTCTTCTTTTTTTTGCTCTCCTATTCTCTTTACTCATTCTCTCTCTACCCTCTCTCTCTTTTTTTTCTCTCTACCATTCTCTGTCTACCCACATTCTCTCTCCTTTTTCTCGCTCTACCATTCTCTCTCTGCCCTCTCTCTCTCCTTTTTCTCTCTCTACTATTTTCTTTACTCTATTCTCTCTCTATCCTCTCTCTCTAATTTTTCTCTCGCTACCATTCTGTTTACTCATTCTTTCTCTACCTTTTCTCTCTCTTTTCTCTCTCTGTCATTCTCTTTACTCATTCTCTTTCTCTCTCATTTTTCTCTCTCTATCATTCTCTCTCTCTCTCTCTCTCCCATTTTTCTCTCTCTATTCATATTCTTTTTACCAATTCTCTCATTATCCTTATTCTATCTACTTTTTTATTCTTATAAAAAAATAAAAATTGACAGCAATAAATACAAAAATTCAGCAAACAGTAAAAACAGAAAAACAGAAAATAAGAAATAGAAACAAAAATTGACAGCGTCTCTAAACGAGTTCTAAAATTTTCAAACCAGCTCTACAACCTACTTGAGGGCTATAATTTAGGTTACATTTAATAATTTAATAATTTTTTTAATTTAACCACTAATTTATATTATTTATCTCTTGTCGGATATTATTTTTACATAATAATTTTTAAATAATAATAAAATAATATAATGAAATGATTAAAATTTAAAAGAAACAGATAAAATTATTAATTTTTTTTGAATGAATTGCTTAACAGCTTTATTTTTTTAATCTTAAATTAAATTGCATAATAAAGACTCCATCAACCAATAATGTTAGGCTGCATTCAATGAAATCGTGTAGATTCCCCGTTCCAAAATTGCCTTCGCTGTGGTTTACCAATTTAATTTGAGAAAAGCAATGCATATACGTAATAATAGATATAAATTTAGTATATAATATCTAAATTATTGAATTGTTAAAAATATATTAAATTAAAAAAATTTCAATAAATTGTTAAATTAACTGCGATAATTATGCCTTTAAATATTCTAGCGCTCGATTGCACGTGCTCATAAGCCCATAATATTAATTAAAAAAATAAGAATTTGACTTTTTTTTAATGTAATTCAATCATAATATCATATTATTATTAGAGATTAGTTGAAATAAAAAATTATAATAACAATTGTATGATGTAAATCATAAATATATTACACTTACAGATAAATAAAGTGAATAAAAATAACATATACTAGACCAAAACAAAACGCCCTCTACCATAAATTTTTTGATGTGGGTCTTTAGGTCGAAACTTTTTTTTTCACCAAAAAAAAAAAACTATGGCAGCACATTAATGAAAACATAGTCTGTACATAATGATGTAAACTATTAAATTATGTCAAATGTATTAAATTTTAAAAAATTAATTATTGTAGACTACATAATTTTCACGTGCTTTATTAAAAATGTACCCGTAGTCTTACGTTTTTTATTTTCTAACATGCAAGGGTTCTAAGTGACCAAGGCCTAACACAAGAAGTTAGCAACCAACAATCTGGACAGTTTTTGATAACATCGGAAATGGAATCTGACAAGGGTTAACTCTTCTAATCTCTTGAAACAACTGAGAGATCTCCAAAGTCAATCTTAAACGCCTATTTTTTTAAAAAAATAAAAATTTGGATGGATGAATAAAATAAATTTTATGAATTGAATACCCACTACTTTATTAGCTTGATTACTTCGTGTAAACCATATTTTAAGGACCCCAAGTAGCGTAACTATTTTTGCAGTCATTCTTTTGTTTATGGCTATTTTGCATTAAACTTTATTAATTTTAACCATCAAAGTGCTAAGGTTATTAATTTACTATCATGCCTGTTAGTTTCTCACGTTCTATTCTATTGCAAGTGGACTCAAAATTGTATTCTGAATTTCTTGAAAAAAAAAAAAAACCCAAGAAAAGTTGATACGTCTCTGTCCGCCAGTGGTTGTATCTTACTTTTCAAGCAGTCTTGCATGGCATTGTCGTGTGCACGGGCCAAAAGCTGATTTCAGCAATTTGGATATGCATAAAAATTATTAAGAACGGACCCATCAAGAAGATAAATTTGTTGAGGAATTGATTTTTGAGCATGATCCATTATCATTTTTAATTACGATAAGAAACCCATTTTTTTCCAAAAAAAAAAAAAAACTCACATAGAACTGCGGCTAGCTTGGAATTTGGATCTATATCTTTTTTTTTTTTTTTTTTTCATTTCAATTAAGATATCATTTTCAGTAGTTCTAGACTGCTTGTGATTTAGAAGATAGAGGGACATATTAGCATGGATAATGACGATCGATGGTTCAATTCTTGATGAGCAGTTGAACGAGGACAGTTCACACGTAAAGAAAGAGAGAGATTGAATTGAATCAAAACTTTGATTGAATGAAGGCGAAGTATATATAATTAAACAAACCTCTCAGACCCCCTGATTGTGACAATAGATATAACTTAAAGTTTGGTCCGACAGCGTCTATATCCAATATTGGTTGCCTACCTTAGCCTCCATATCCGAATGCAAAATCGGATCAAAGTCCCTTTGGTGTAGCCTTTATACACTTAACTACAAAGAAGCATGTCTTATGAAGTAATCAACGACGTCTTTGTAGGATACTTTAGTGAGAGAGCATTCACGGTGTGCCTATTTTGTCTTGTTGAAAAAAGTAAGTTTTTATATTCAGAAAAACTTGGAGGCTGCAAGTTAAGTGGCCGTAAAAGTGGCTGTTAGCATATGGCGCGACAAACCAAACATACTATTAATAAATGAATTACAAAGAAATTATAAGATATGTCAAATAAAATTATACTCACACGAGTTGTATAATTTTTTTTAACATTTATAATTTTTTTATAATTTATCTGTCATATCGTATATTTCGTCTATTATATATATATATATAAGAAATTCCAGATTAACCAATTTTAATCGTGATAGCCTGTTACTTCATATGCTAAATCAAAATTACCATATTTCTTCATATGCTATGCTAAATGCTATATATAAATATAGATACACACACACTCTCTTTATATATATATATATATATATACATACATAAATATATACTAATCTTCTGACGGCTTCTCTTTTTATTATTGGTCATTTTGAGTATAACTCGTTCTTCTTTCACTCTTCAATTACATTTTTCTCTACAATTATTCTACAATTATTTTTTTGTTTAAGAAATAAACAATTGTTACCAATCAAAATTTTTTGTCCTTATAAATTGAAAATTGGATGATTGAAATTACACCATACAATGGACACTATAAATTGAATACACTACAGAAAGATATGATAAATACTTTAAAAATAACTAACAAGGTTCTTTAATTCTGTTATATTTGGTCACTATTGATTGTGGATAATGGCATAAATAAGTTATTTTTTTATTTTCTCTCTTCTAATTTTATTTTAAACAAATTTCTTAATATAATACAATATATAACAATATCCATACGTAACACCAGTAATGAAGCTAGTTGAGAACTTATTTTTGTGGGTTGGTGGGTAAATCACAAATATTTGGTGTTATTAACAATTGCTTTGGTCAATAATTGAGCCTTAAGCTTCTCAGTCCTTGCAAAATATTTCTTCTTGTACACGTCCCTTGTAGCTCATTCATTTTTTCCACAACCATTTGAATCGTTTTACCCAAGAAAGAAAAGTACTGGTCAGGAAAGAAGGACATTATGTGATGAACAATTAAAGAAAATTCTAAATGTTATCGAACTTAAAATAAATTTTGTATTTTCCTATAATATTTTAAAATGTAGAGTACAGTTTATCACCGTGAGTCCGTGACCAAACTAGAGGGCGTAAATGAAACAGTGGGGTAAACTAGACAGGGCCAGCTGACCTTTCCCAGGCAGGCTTTGGTCCAACCTGCAGTAGGCCCGATGGTCACTCCCGTAGGCCAAGCCTCAAATGGCCTAGATTGCTGTTCAATTTTACTGTTGCGGTTTGTAACTGACCATCACTAAAATTTATTGTCAACTTTAGACCCAAAAAAAAAAAAGGGAAAAGAAAAAAAAATTATTGTCAACAATGGTAATTGATTGGTTGGTAATTATTATAATTTTTTGAATGAAAAATGAAAATTCTTAATAATACAAAAAAAATCATAATAGAAACTCTTTTACATGTTTACACTGTAATTAATTTGCATATAATGGATATTATACTTTTAAAATTATTAAAGTGTGATGCATTTCTTATGTTTTTGTCAGTACACCACACCATAACATTGCATTTTTAAAAAGCAGATTTAAGGTGTAGTGCTCTTCCATCAACTGCAAATTTTAAAATTTACTGAACACAAATAAAATTATATTTGATTCCAAAGTCAAAACCTATGTTTACAAACCCAAACTCTAATTTCAAAGCATAATGCCAAACAATTTAAATAGTTAATAATAAATAATTACACAATTTTATTTAATAATATATTTAATTTTTTATAAATTTAATTATTACATAATTTATATCACTTTATTACTATTTTAAAATTACTTAACTAAAATTATCACATTTTTTCTAATTTTAAATACTTTCGGAAGACAATTTTGGCTGTGGTTTGGAGTTTGGACCGGGGATTGCTCTAGATTCTCCTCCACGTGGAGTAAGTCTGCCCTGTAATAAAGAATGCTATACTGTAGCAAAAGGATAGCTGCTAGCTGTTGGAATCTTATAATTTTAAATATCGGAAATCAAATGTTGGTACGAATGAATTTTGATTTTTTTTTTTTTTGACGCTGAAAACATTTATTGTCCACATGCAAATTATTGGATATGTAAAATGAGATTAAAAGTTATTATTATATTTTTATTTAATTTTTTTAAAAGAAAATTTATCACTTAATTATTAATAGAGTTGATGGCCTTTCTCTTATAAATTAAATATTGTGTGATAATAACGTGACTTACTTTATCAAGAAAGTGATAGTAATAAGTTAATATGGAGATAGACTTATCGACTTGTCACTAAATTATAACTCTAGATAATAAATTTTTAAATTTGACTACAGTAAATTTAATTTAAGTTCAATATCATTTTTTATGAAAGAATTTTATCAAAATAAACTTTTTCTATTAAGTAATGATTATTTTAACCAAATTAGTTATATGTTACTTTCACTGTTTTACTCTTATTTTATATAAATCTTTCTAATATCTTGCATGAAATCTAGGTACAAATTCGAATCCCATCAATACAACGTTTCCCTTCAGTAAAAAAAAAAAAAAAATCCAAAATATCACGAATGAGAATATTAGAGCAATAAAAAAAGAAAAGTGAATTATTGTAAGGAAAATGAATGAAAAGTGTATTTTGTGAAATTGTTCTGTCTTTGTTTCTGAATTCCAGTTTCAGATCAATAAACATTTTAAAATTTTGTCTATAATAGTTTCTTTTTTTTTTATTTTCCTTTTTAAACTCTAAATAAAACATCTCTTTTTAATTCACCTTTTTTTTTTCCCTCTGCTAAAACCACAAGCGTAGCAATCGGCTAAGTAAAATCTCTCCCTATAAAAAAAATAAAATAAAAATTCTCTCCAATGTCTTTCCGTCTGAATTGACTCAACTTCTACTTTGCAATTTACTCAGTAAATCCTCTTTCTTCTTTCAATAAGCTTTCTAATTATACTCATCTTTGGTACGAAAAAAAATGCCCTATTTCTTCTCCACCACCTCACTTTCTCTTAGAATCTCTTGATTGCTATAATTTTTTCATCACAACTCGCCCAAAGAAATTGTGGGTATTTCAGAACACAAGTTTTGCAATAATGGGTAACGGATTTATTTGCATGAAAAAGAATGATACCAGGGAAAATATTGGATCGAGAAGCAAGAGAATGGGTCGGTCACAAAGGAAGATATTGACAGATGAAGAAAACTTGCACAGGCAAGCTCTTTCTATGGCAATTCAGCAGCAATTATCTCAGAGATTCGACGGATCCATGTCGAGGAGGATTGGTTCCACCAGCTCTCGAAGAAGAAACCTCTCTCCTTCTTTCTCTAATGGAAAACAGGTTGCTCACTTCACTTCACTTGGGGTGTTTGATTTTATGCACTTCTAGTTCTACTTTGCTTTTGGTTTCGTTTATTCGTTTATATACTTTATTACCCTTGTTGTCAAATGAATTTGATAACTTTATTCATTTTGGCCATTGGGGTTCATGATTGGATCTGTGATGGGAAGTGTGCTTTATTGATTAAAATTCAAGCACTTACAAAAAAAAAAAGAAGGCATCTAATTGGCGTGCAAGCACCTTTAGTCAATTCTCAATGAAGATGCTTTAGAAAAGATGATGCACGCGTCTACGTAAAGATGAAGGAAAGTAGCTAGTGCTTTTTACTTTTTGTTGCTTGAATACTAGAAAAAGTGCATCGCAAAAGGAAGCAAAACTACTCTGATTATAAAAATTGATCCTTCTTTTTTAGCCTTAAGCGTATGTTAGCCTAAAGTAAAATGACTTATGGTAGGACTGGACTGTTTCTTTCTTCAGCTTGCGTAATGTTAAAGTTTGAAGTGTGATTCGTTCTGGGGCATTAGTTAACAGTTTAAGCTTTGGAGCTGACTAATGTTTTTTACAAAAGATTGAAGCTTTATTGGTGGTAATATGGCTACTATACTCTTGGTTCTTGAGGACCAAGGAATTTTGGAGTGCTTTGTTGTGCATTTGGATGTCAGTGAGAATTCACTGCCCTATAAAATCTGAGTTTGACGATAGAGACCATGTATCGTATTCGCTAACACTTACAAGATTTGGAGGAAAGTTTAGGCTGTGGAATTGAGCTGTAACCACCAAGCACAATAGATACAAAGTGCATTCGAATTATATGGATGAAGGAACAGTAGTGATTCAAAGGCTAAAAATCCTATGGTCTGTTGAAGCTACTTTTAGATTGCTTTTGTGATTCTACTAGCACTGCTTTCCTCTACGATTATATTTCCAGACCTTACTCTCAACAGCCAAAAATTGGATTCTTGTTTTCTGATGAAAAGCTTTGAATTATGGTTCTGTCATGTGAGGGATTGATGCAGCTTGAACACTAAAATGACATTTATCTTACCATATTTATCCAAGCATGAAAACACTTTAATTCCCTAGCAAAGACTTGATCTTTGTAGTTCATGTACTAAGAATTTTGCCCCATTCTTTTGTCTGATTTGGCGTCTCTCGGATGTTTTAAACTCACTATATACACCATATGTGAGAACTTTGGCATTCTCATCCTCATAGAGTTTTTCCTTCTCTATGTATTGGCCTTACCCCTTTGAAGCCTCCTTCTTATAGCTTAATGGAGTTTGTAGAAATGTGTCTCAGATGTGCTACAAATCCTATGCAGGTACCTGACTTTCTGGAGAATATCAAATCAAAAAGGTTTATTCTGATTCATGGAGGGGGCTTTGGAGCATGGTGTTGGTACAAAACTGTTTCTTCTTTGGAAGAAGCAGGACTACTTCCTACCGCCATAGATCTAACAGGATCTGGCATTGATCTGACAGACAGTAATGCTGTCACAACAATGGCAGAGTACTCAAAACCACTGATTAATTATTTGGAAAGCCTTCCTGAGGATGAAAAGGTTAGAAATGGTATTGGTTTGGCAAGTGTCTTGCCAACGTACATTGTGCAATTTCTAAACGTATATATCTTGTGCAGGTAATTTTGGTTGGTCATAGTACTGGAGGTGCATGTGTTTCTTATGCACTAGAACGTTTTCCAGAAAAAGTCTCAAAAGCTATTTTTCTTTGTGCTGCAATGGTGTCCAATGGTCAAAGGCCTTTTGATGTGTTTACTGCTGAGGTATATTATCAATTCATAGTTCTTCAGGTCTTCACCTGATGCCGTGGAATGCTGATCTAGTTAATGAATCTATGCTAGTTCAACATCATTTCAAATTAGCTAGTACAGAATTATGAAAAGCTTGAAATCAATATTATCTGAGGGTACTTCAAGAAATTTTTGTAAAATCAGAATCGTATTATTCAGTCGCCTCTTTTAGACAATGAAGTGATTTTACTCTTCTTGCATCTACTAAGTCTCAAGTTATACAATACATCCTACCATTTGTTGATAGAGCAAATCGCCATACATTTATTTTGCTAGTGAATTGAACAAGACAATCAAATGTTCACTGTCCTAAGGAGTCAACGTGAAGTTGTCATTAGGTAGTCAAATCTTCATGCATTTGGGACAGCACATCCATCATAGGCATTGTAGCACTAAGAGTTGCATGCACAGAAAAGAAATTGGTGGACTTTGTGTTCAATTTTATCAGAAGACTTTTAAAGAAAAAAAAAAAGAGTGGGAATAGGGGAGGCGAAGAGTAGAACTTGCTGGGTTTGATACAAAGGATTTTTGCTATGGCTTCTGTGTAAAAATGGATGAAACGGCAAATTGTGGACATTATTTTACTGATTCAGTGGAGAACCATGCAAGCCTGTAAATTATTCTAACGCATTTTGCGGTGCACTGTTATTGGTGTTATTTTCGGGAGCAATCGCTAAATATGACTATATCGGACCACTTCAATCAATTCTCTGAGTTTGGCCTTCTCACTTTAGAAGTCTGCATTGCAGCTCGGATCTGCCGAACGCTTTATAGAAGAATCGCAGTTTATGATCCATGGGAATGGTAAAGATAAGCCTGCCACAGGATTCATGTTTGAGAAACAGCAAATGAAGGGTTTATATTTCAATCAATCGCCGACAAAGGTATGTTACAGGTTGAGTGAACTGCTTAGCCAAAATGTGTTGGTTTCTGTCATTCTTTTCTTGCTGGTCAACAATAAAACCCAGATACTATAGTTTTTCACTCAAAGAGGCATGACTCTTTTTGCCTGGGGCTTTGATATTACACAAATGCATAGTTGATGATTAATTATCGGTAATTTTGCTACTGCATATATGCATAATTGATAATTGAACATTTTGCTACCACGCATATGCATACTAAGGAGAAATGATGTAAACTAGAGTTAAGTCACTGAAAGATTGTCTTCATTTCGAAGAATATCTATAATATATCAACCATGAATGATAAATTATCTCCCTTTTATACCAAGAAAGAAAAATAATTTGCTATCTGTGACGTACCTTTTGGGAGCAATAAATGTTTTTCTCCTGTCCTTTTTCTCTTTCTCTTCACCTTAATGTGGCATCCCTGACATCACTCACTTTGTTCCATCAAAGTTCCTAGGAATATAACCAGCCAGCTAGCCAAGCTGACCACCTCAAGCACTTTTCCCTTTAAGAGGGGAGAGGTCCCGCCACCCTCCTCTCATCCTCCAAAATAGATGAATCGTGGTATCTGACACTTTGGTGCTTCAGGGACTCTCATGTCCTAGTCCAAGTTTCCGAGTTCCCTACTAACCACTAACCACGGACGAGAATATATAAAACGAAAATGTTGGGGAAGCCCCAATACGAGTGACTGCCTAAAAAACTTTAATTAAGAATCTCAGAATGCGAATTTGTGGTTTCTAAGAATTTGTCGGATGTAATGGAGAGTCAAGCTGTCGAGTAGATGGCCGGCTCTAGAAAATTCCAACTTGTGTTCTCTTTCTTGGATGTAAGTCAATAATTTTTCATAAACATTGGCGCTTTGCAGGATATCGCGTTGGCCATGGCTTGCATGAGACCTATTCCACTAGGCCCCATCATGGAACAGCTGTCGTTGACCCCTGAAAGATACGGAACCGGCCGACGGTTCTACATCCAGACATTGGATGACCATGCTCTCTCGCCAGACATCCAAGAAAAGCTGGTGAGGGAAAACGCACCAGAAGGAGTCTTCAAGATCAAAGGAAGCGACCACTGCCCATTCTTTTCAAAGCCTCAGTCACTGCACAAAATCTTGCTGGAAATTGCTGAAATTCCGTAAGATACAGTCCAGAAACAGAACATAATTTATCTTAGTTCCTTTGACAGACAACAGAAATGAGAAGTCGGATGCGTAAAAGGTGTGATGGGTTGTGAATGGGTGTAAAATACTAATCTCATTTATTCGCTCTTATTTTTTTTTCTTTTATTAAAGCTTGGATATAGGAGGGAAATAGATGGATTGAAGTCGTAATGTGATTATAGGTGAAGGATATTTCTTTTGAGGATGGCATATTTATAATGAGGACGGCATATAAATTAATGTGTTTATAGGTGAAGCGTCTCTCCCTTCCAGTTTGAACATTTTCTCATATTCTTTCTTTGTTTTGTTAAATTTTGCAATCAAACAATATTCGGCGTAAGCAAAATAGAATTTTTGCCGCCGTTGCGAGTAGCAGTACGAATATCACCGGTTAGTCACCGATGGAAAGGGCAAAGTTAAATAACTATATGTCAATTGTGGGAGATAGAAACGAAGGATGCTGCGAACAAATTGGAAGCAGAACATTCAGATTTTCATGTCAGAAGAAAGTTTTGGTTGAAAACGGATGGATGGAGGAAGCAAAGCAAGACAATGGCGCTGGTCTGGGTTCCTTATACGATGTACGCGCCAATGCCACTGTGATTTCTTTTTCGTGCTGCTACAGTCCCTTATTGAAACGTATCCTAGCAAAGAAACTATAATGTCAAGTCTCACCTATTATTTATTTAATCCTTGCTTGAAGGTTAAATCAGTAATCTAACCTCGGTCGGGTTTGAACAAGGGGATTTAAGTATTAGTATAGTGTTGAATTTTAGATTCGTAAACATTATAGTTGGATTTGAGGAAGATTCGTTCATATTTAACAGTGCTTCGGGGTTGGTTTCTGTGATGGAGTTTGAATGATGACGTTAATGGTATAAAAATTGACATTGACCCATAAGTATTATGAACAACATATTTATGAATTTTCTTTTTTTTTAGTTGAAAAAAAAAAGTAATCCAACCTCGTGATCGGATTAAGATCCAAGGAGAATGACCCTCGAGGGCGCAGAGACACATAATCTGTTCTTTTTGGTTCGGTTCAGGGGAAAAAAACAGCGGCAGACGGAGGGAGAGGACGTGTGACTGTGTCCTTGGAGAATGAAAAGCTTTCTTTTTGGAGGTATCTTTATTAGACACAACTGTTGTTAAGTCATTTTGTTGAAGGTGTGCCGAACCTTATTTATCCTAGATCGTACTAGGGACAAAGAAATCTCACTTGCCTTAGGCCGCAGTAGACATGTCCCTCTCCATAAGAAGAATGCAACCGCATTTGGCGCAGATTCCTCAACAGTAAAATCTTCTATCCTCCAAGATTTTAAAATGTCTGTGAATGTTAAAAACGTGCTTGAAACATACTATAGTCGACCCTTTTAGAAGAAGACGGCCTTACTACTTACACTGTATTTTGATAAAATTTTTGAAAGAGAAAAAAGTAAGAGAGAGGAAAGTAGAGGAGAAAATTAATAGAGAAAAATAATATTTTTTATCTCCTCTTGTATTTAGAAAGAGGTAATGTGAGAGAGAAAAAATTATGAACTCTTTTGTTTGGAAAAAAATGGAAAGTGGGAGATAGGAAAATAAAATATATTAAAATAACAATTTTATCCTTTATAATAAATTCTATTAAAATATTTTGTTCAGGTAAAATTGTAATTTTTAAATTATATGAAGGATAATTAAATTATTTGATAAATTTAATAAAAAAACTAATAATTTTCTCTCTATTTTTTGAATGATTGATTTTGATAGAATAACAAAGTAAGAAGAATTAAAAAATTTCATCTCCCTCACTTTTCAAATATTTTTTAAATATAACAATTTACCTTAATTCTCTCACCTTTTTATTTTTTCTCCTTTTTTTTTTCTCCCCCAACACGATGTTAGTCAACATGAAGCCATGTGCTATAATGCGACATTTATGTCTAGCTGGCTAACAAGTTGAATTGTGGATTTGTGTGATTCCGGGGAAGTGTTCCGAGGAAAAACAGGATCCACTGCCCTGGACCGCTTATGAGTTAAGCCTCCTGGACGGAACATTGAAGACATGCTCGTGGAGCATGAGATCAGACAAATACAACAGGCTGTCCGAAAGGCATGTCTGGAGATATCTGGTACCAAGGATGAGCTCAAAGGATATTCCAGTTAGCCCTTTTTTTAAAAAAAAAATTAATGGAATATAGGGATAAAATTGTGGGGTTATAAATTTTTAAGAAAATTTTAATTTGATTTTTTTTAGTATAATTAATTCGTAATCTTATACTAACATTAGTAGGGTTTACTTAAAATAAAAAAATAAATTTATATGGTGTAAAATTATTAATAAATTATATTTAAAAAATGAGGTAATAATAATAATAATAATAAAAAGATGCCTCTCCCTAGTCAGATATACCTTTGAAGGCAGCCTGCCCTTTAGTTCTGTTCATAGAGAGGGAAGAAGACAATTTGCTAATATTTCTGTTTCCCTTTTTTATTTTTTAATACAAGACCAAGAAGAAACAAGATAACTAAAACACAAACAAAAAAACAAATTACAAAAGGCCATCACAGACACTCTCAAGTAGGTTTATCATTTATGGTTTGGATATTCGAGATTGAATGAGAGGTTCATCTCAAAAGAAAATAAAAAATGGAAATGGATTGAATAACATTCAAGGATGAAAGATGATTAGATGCACCCACAATAACTTAACAAGGAAATTTGTGACAAATTCTTATTTGAATCTCAGAAAACAAAATTCCAAGTGTTCGTGGTCTTACATGAATTGGTTAAACTAAAATGGAAGATCAAATCTACTATCTCATGAGTTTAAAGAACACAATTCAAATAGTCAACTATTACTCGGCCAACTCATGAAGACTCCTGAGTAGGATAGCACTTTGGTGGCTTGTATCTACTCCTCACAATTTCTCCACATTGTTCCACATTATTTCTTTCTAGTCGATCTTGTTTTATTATTATCTCTTTTTTCTTTGGTGTGAAAATGGAAAATAGGATATCCAGAGTAGCAAATTCTGGAGGTTCAAACCCACAATTTGTAGCTCGATAACGGATGAATTCTATGGCTCAGACCACACGGCTCTCGATCTCATTCTTATTTCTTTGGTGAGCTACGTCACATGTCACGACGGAAATAGAAAATGCTTAATAATTTTGGCAGACTATATCCGTCGAGAAAGGGTAATTATTGCCAACGGAAAATATGCATCGATGCGGGTTACGTTTATTTACTGCAAAATAATTTATATTTGTAAAATATTTACAGAGAAAAATATTTTACAGTGAAAATAATAATTTTTCTTTGTCACTTATTTATAACACAGTTTATATTTTTTTTGAAAATAATTTCAGTTCTACAAAAGGAGAAGTTATTTTACCTAAAAATCTAAAAATTTTTCTCAAATTTTACCTATGTAAAATATTTTTCGTGAAACAAATACCGAAAAACCTATAAAATTTTTTTCTATAAAATATTTTATAGGAAACAAACAGATTCGCAATTGCAAGTTCCATTTGGTAGCAGCCTAAATGCGTAATTTATAATACAAATAAGAAACGTAAATAATATAATAATTTATTTTTTAATTTAATATATTTTTTATTTAAGTTTAAATTTTACGTATTAATTTTATATTTATTGTTACAAATCTTCTTTCTTTATTTTTTTTTTCGGCAAAGTGGCTGGATGAGAGATTTGTCCTTTTTGGTTTGATCTTTTCCAGAGTTCGGAAATCATAGAAGTAGGACATAAATAGACCATACGACTGGCATAGGTGTGAGATTCCTTTGCTGAATTTTTTTGTTTTGAATTTTTTTTCACCAAAAAAAATTTATATTTTATTAACTTGATAGCATTTTATGGCCAACTACAAGAAAGTGAATTTTAATTTTATTTATAATATGCACAGTTAGTTAAGTGTTTTACACGAAAAATATAAAATGAAGAAAAAAATAGTTTTATTATTTTTTACAAGACATCTCATCTTTATGACTTTACCATGTCCAAAATTTTTTGGTTATAATCGCGAATTATTTTTTTTATTTTATTGTGTGCGTGTTAAAAAAATCTCTTATTTATAACATAATTAATAGAAAGAATTTATTGAAATCTTTGAAAATCTCCTACTTTCAAAATAATTAACTGGGAGAATTTATTGAGATCTATTAAAATCTTCTATTTTTAAAAATAATTTTAGTCTCATTTCTTACATTTTCGCAAATAAAACGAGCAAAACAATAAAAGTCAAAGTACAGGGCCACACAGGCGTTTCCTGAGCTTCTCACTGACACGCGATGTTTTAAAAGGAGAATTCATTGTACAGAGCAGCCCACCTCATCCCCATGTTGACAAACTCAATTAACCTCCCACCACCACGCGGCTTCACCCCGTCATTAATTAATTAATTAATTTGAATTTTATTACGAAAATAATTAATTTTCAATACAATCTCACTCCATTCCATCTATCAATTATTATAAAAAAAAAACTCTTAAAATCAATTGTATATTTGGGTCGTATAAATTGTCCAGATAGTATTAAAAAATATAATTATTTACGTTTTTAACGTGATTATATTAAAAAATTATGAAATAAAAAATTATAAAATTTAAATTTAAATTTAAATAGATATTATTTTAAAATTTAAAATACAGATTTTATACAATATATATTAAACCTAAAAAATTATTTTTTTCAAAAAAATTAATTATAATTACACTAAAAATGTAACCAATTACATTTTACTAATAAACGTTCGTTTGTGTTTGTCCTGGACACCTAATTCAGTGCACTGACTTTAGTGTTTATATATAGAAAAAAAAAATAGTGTCTTAGTTATTAGTTATTAATATGCTGAATTTTATTTTAAGTATAATTAAAATTATTATTTTAAAATAAAAATTAATATTTTTGAAACACTTATTATTTTTAAATTTTAAAAATATCAATACTCATTTTAAAAATAAGAGATACGATTTATCCGGAGACAAAAAATAAGATTATATATATATATATTCATAATATGTTTATGATATAATAAATTAATTAATTAACCGTCCTCCCCTCCTTGCAAACTTCCCTGCTTTCTCACCGACAATCACTCTCTAACAGAAATGAAAGCAAAAGCAAAAGCCCCCACCCCACAACTCCACTGTTTTTGGCATTTGCTAATAGATAAATAAATTAATAAATAAATAATAATAAAACTACATGCATTCTGCGTTTCTATATTCACAGGACTTCTTTTCCATTTTTTTAGCAACTTGAATGCTTGCTCTGCTGCCTGTTCTGCTATAAATGCTCTATGTAGCCAGCTGCTTCTGCTGCTGCTGCATAGTAATAAATAAACTGAATTATTTTTTTAAAATAAATTAATTTTTTTGCTTTTTATAAAAAAAATTTTTTGGAATTCCGAATTTAGAAAAAGGAATGGCGTTTTGAATCTCGCATCTTCTGGACTCCGCCATCGTGCTCTAGGGTTTCCGTTTCCGTTTCACTCGCCATGCACGGCTACAGCCGCCTCGGCGCCGCCGCCTCCCACTCCGCCACTTCCACTTCCACCTCGCCGTCCCCGCCGTCCTCCCCTCGCCTCCGGCGTAAGATCGTTGGGACCTCCACCGCCTGCGGCGGAGGAGGAAGTGGTGGTGGTGCTGGTGGTGGAGGCGGCAGGGCTTCCAAGCAGAGTCTTCTCGAGAGACTAGTGTGTCTGCTTGTGCTGGTGGTTCTGAAGCGGAGAGGCGTGCTTTTGTGCGCGCCTTTGCTGTACATTTCGGGGATGTTGTTGTATATGGGCTCCATGAATCTTGATGTTAATTTGAATTTGAAGAGCGGCGGCGGTCGTGTCGTCGTCATACGGAAGCGTGCTCCGCCGGGGTCGGTGTACCGAAGTCCGCAGGTTTTCGAGAAGCTGTGGCCGCACATGCAGGCTGAGAGCAACGGTAGCCACAATGCGGTATTGTTTTGTTAACCGTTTATTTCTTTCTTTTTTTTTTTTTTTGTGTTTCTTTCTTTCTTCAAGTTTCTATCGTTTTTATTTCTGTTTGTAATTGGAGAACCGTCCCGAACCTGTATGGCTTGTGGCTATTCGGATATATTTTCCACGAGATTCAATGAAGTTTTGAGTTTCTTCTCATAAAATTAGCAGTTTTTTTTTTAAAATTTGTTTTATCTTTTTGAAATCTGTGATATTTCCGATATTTGTTTTAATTTTTGAGATAAAACTTGTTATTTTTCTAATTTATTCTCAAATATTTACCATATATGAAGTTGGAGTGCCCAGCAAAATCTCAAGTTTTTCCTTCATTTTGTCCACTTTTATTTTTCTAAATGTTGAGTTTTAATAAAATAAATGAGTAAAAAATCTTTGAAGAGAAGTTTCAAATTCTGCTTGATGAATATGTAAGTATGACTGGTCCTTCTATCGTCATTAGAACTTAAGTGTTGACAGAATATGGCTTCTCGAATATAATCAATATGCGGGTAGCAGCAAGCTTTGAGGGTGTGGGGGAGGAAGCGCTGACCTGAACCTTGGGGAAGATGTGTTTCTTGGTGTGTATGCCTAGACATTAGTTGGCCATCGGAGAGTCATGATGATCAATTAACCCCAAAAAAAAGAAGGGTAAAGACCATATGGTGACCAAAAGGGAAGATGTAGCTTGTGTAGTTCCCAAAAACTTAGTTACAGTGTCGCGGCTGTTGTCTTGGTCCAAGCTTAAGAGATGTAAGTTACTCTGGGTTTTGTGTTCACCAATGATGAAACAGCAGCTTAACAGTTTAACAAAAATTTGGTCTCTTAATACTTTTTTTTTTTTTTTTTTTGGCTATTGGAGTGATTAATTTGCATAAAGAAGACTCAATATTGTCATGCTGATTCGTATTTGCTGTTTCGGTAGATACTTTGAGGTAACAAAATGCAGGGCAGCAGTGAATAGATAGTTGCTATAGTCCAATGGATCTTTGCATCTCAGTTTGAAAACTAACTGTGGCTTTGAGTATGTTTTGTAAGTCAGTGTTGTATGATGATGCCATGAATCTGTCCACGTTGCAAACGCTGATGCGTTTGGTTTCATTTATTAAGAAGCAATTATTTGGACTGTGGTGCATTTGTTTTCAATTATGAAGAAGAGATTTTGCGGATTTACTTGGGTCAATGGTTCTCCAGCTTTAGAAGGGAGGCAGACAGGACATTTCTTCCAAGTTTATGGGATGCAGAATGCAGAAATTGTTCTCTTACCTCCACTTGGGTTGCCTTGGGAGCTAAAAATAAAGACAATACCATGCGCAAACATAGAGTTGCAAATTCGAGAATAAATTAACTTGACTTCCAAAGATATTTACTATAGTCGGAAATTTAAAGTGATTTGAAATGGAACACTGAATAAAATAAACTCCTATGTTACATATTCATGGCTTAAAATGATACATTTGCATTTGGCTGGCTGATCCTTGTTGTTCCTCATCACTTTGAGCTATACAGTTGCTTGTCTTTTAAACATCATTTATATGAAGTTACCATGCGCATATTTGGACTTGCATAAACTATGAGCAGTCATTGTAGTTTTCATATAGCCATGATTCATTGTTGATCAATCCCAAAGTATTAGGAGCCCCTTTCTTCCGTTGTCCTTCTTCTTTTTCTTCTGCCTTCTCTTTTTTAAATTGAACCGAGTTCAACTGACAAACCAAATTATGCAGTTGATGACAGCATGGAATCCAAATTTTCATCAAAGTTGGAGGCCTTGTGGCAATAATGACACTTCCAAAGCAGGTTAGATTTTTTGTATCAACCGCCTTGGGAAACTTTATAATGATCCATGAATGGTAATCTCGAGTTCATCAGAAATTATTTTCATTTTTAAATTTTTCTCATGCTCAATTTTATGTTCCATTGGTGTATGCCAAATGGCACGTATGTGCCTCTTTGTATGGTGCTTTTGAATCCATCTCTACAGTTGGTGTGGTGCATGTGTTAAGGTTTTCTCTATATTCCATCACCACGCACTTATCCGTCACAATAACAATATGCAGTGTCATGTTATTTGTTGGAGAAACAAATTGATGACGTGTTACTTATTATAACAATGACATCTTTTTTTTTTTTATTTGCTTGCTTAAAATAGTCAAAACATGCATAGAACTATTGCACATCTTCCAGATGATAGATGCCAACTGCTTCTCTTGTTCTCTGCTGTTTGCCAGAATTGCCAGAGTCTAATGGTTTCCTCATAGTTGAAGCAAATGGTGGGTTGAATCAACAACGCCTATCGGTATGTTTATCACCTAAACTGAAGTTGTTCCTTCGTACTGCCACCTAACATAGGGTGTAACAAGTTGGTATAGCTTGTTACTCTGCATAATCGAGGATTAAAGAGTATTTGGCAATGGAAGATTGCGTTGCTGTTGGTTTGTGTTGCTAATCTACATCTTGTGCCACAGAAATAATTTAAATGGGAATTTATATTCTGTTTGAGTTTGATGGCCTGGTAATATGGATGTTTATTCCTGGAGAAGTGTGATAAGACACCAATGCCATAAACTTTTTGTATCGATTTCAGCTGTCTTATAAGTAATATGATGTGGATGATTTTTTCTCCCTCATGCATGACTAGTATTAGTTTCCTGGATGCAGATATGTGATGCAGTTGCTGTGGCAGGACTGCTGAATGCTACTCTTGTTATCCCAATCTTCCATTTGAATAGTGTTTGGCAAGATTCCAGGTGCTTTTATTATATTACTGCTGCTGCTTCTTTATCCTTTCATCATATTAAATAACCATCTATTTTAACGAATGAAAACCCCAAACGGGAAATAATATTCAGATCCTTATGAACAAGAATTTGTTGACAAACAGCAATGAAAACTCCAATTAGAGTCTTAATCTCTGCTATACAAGTTTACTTTGTAGTCTATAGTCAATGAAAACTCCAATTATAGTCACAATCAATGCAATTAAACAAGCACATAGCAGTACAATCATGTTGTGCCCTCAATTTACATATTTCTCTAACATTTATCCTTTACTAGTAATCCCTAACATTTCCTTTTATGGTCAAACTATAAATTTCCTTGTGACAATTCGAGTTTGTTCTTTTCTGCTTCTATGTTCTACTCAGGTAGATGAATGCATCTCTTTGGTGCAAGATGTTGGAAAGCAATACCTGATTGCTTCCTTCTGTTTCTTTTCCTTTTTACTGCAGCAAATTTGGAGATATTTTTGACGAAGATTTCTTTATAGATGCACTTAGCAATAATGTGAATGTAGTTAGAGAGCTCCCCAAGGATGTACTTGAGAAGTTTGATTATAACATAACCAGCATCGTAAATTTGAGAGTAAAAGCTTGGTCGAGTCCCACCTACTATCTTCAAAAGGTGCTTCCGAAGCTCATTCAGATGAGGTATGTAAAGACTTTTGCTTTTAACTATAATTATGTATATGATGGAGTGGATCCAATCCGCTAAGGGATTCAGAAACTTTATGGCAATCGAAATTCGAACCGCCATATAGAAATTTTAATCCCTTGAAATATGGGTTTTTTCTTGCTATTGTGTTGCCTCACTGACTCCCTTCAAGAAAGACATTTGCAGGAAGTTATGGACTGAAATGTCCTGCATTTATCACTTTATATTAAACTTGTTATTTGTTGTACCAATACGCCGTTACACATACCTGCACCTCAGTATTTCATGTTTAATTAGGAAATGTGAACGGTATGATAGTAATTTTTACATTTTTGGAGCATCCAGCTAAACATCAATAATATGAATGAATTGTACAATCTAAGCCAAACTTTTTGTTTTGACTTGCACTGCATTGCTGACATCTCTTGCATGTCTATGTAAAAAGGGCAAAGTTTTCTGTTCAAAATAAATGACATACAGGCTCAAGCGTATGCATCACTGAGAAGATACTCCATGCATCTGAGTTTTCAAACTTCCACCCCAATTCAGTAGGGTAGCGGAATTCTGAGGAGACGGAGGAACCTTATATGCATTTGTGAAAACCATTGGATGCAACAAAGTTGATGTGGGACTCTGATGGCCACATTGAATGCAATAAAATTTGTGATAACAGTTAGTTGGCCAATGAGCAATGGATATAGCACTATGAAAACTTAACACTACCTGGCACAAGGGAAAACAAAACTCTCCCTAGAACAAGGGAAAACATAACACTCCCTTATTTTGTAGTCTTTATATGGAACCAATAGGACCCAGCAGCACTTGCATCCATCTGTCTAGCAGAATCACCCTTAAAGCGCCATATTTGTTGGATCATAGTTGCTGTTTCTGCCATTTCGGTTGGATGCATTGAAGTCAGAAAGAAGTATCTATTTATATTCGTGTCTTCTTCATCATATCTTGGCATTACTTTATTGTCAAAGATTTTGTCTGCATAGACTTGAATTTTTTGCATTATAATTGAGCTTTATAACATACTCTTTGGAGAGATTTTTGTTGCACTATCTTATTTACCTTAGGTAATTAATATTATTACCTATGATGGAAACTAGTTAATATTATCGCTTTTTAGCGTTAAATAATCTTCACGGTATCTGAATCAAAGGAAAAAAAAATCAACTATTTGTTGGAAATTGGGAAAAATAGGTGCATGTCAACTAATTTTTAATGTGATCACCAGCATTTGAATGTTAATGTCATTTTATTATCCAGGGCAGTGCGGATTGCACCTTTTTCAAATAGACTGGCTCATGCAGTGCCAGCAAGTATCCAGAGGGTTAGATGCTTAGCCAATTTTGAAGCACTGAGGTTTTCAGAACCTATAAGGACCCTTGCAGAGAAAATGGTTGATCGGATGATCAGGAATAGCTCACATGTTGCAGGAAAATACGTTTCAGTGCATCTTCGGTTTGAAATGGTACTGTTCTTATTTTTAAGAATGAAGGATGCTCTATTCTTGACATTGCTTTGTAAAAATATGTTACACCATTCTTTAGTGACAATTTTTTGTATATGGAAGGATATGGTTGCATTCTCATGCTGTGAGTATGACGGTGGGGAGGAAGAGAAACATGAGATGGACATTGCTCGAGAAAGTGGTTGGAGAGGGAAATTTAGGAGAAAAGGTAGAGTTATAAGGCCAGGAGCAAATCGTGTAGATGGAAAATGCCCTTTAACTCCACTGGAGGTGTACACTTTTTCTTATTTCTTTTTTCTTACTCTTTTAGCAAAGTTCCATTTGGAGACTCAAAATGTGAACTTGAGTAAATATCTGCTATATATCACTGCTGATTCAGTGATGCCTGCAAATAAAAATTTTACTGGCTGAAACCTCTCTAATTAGGCAATTTTAAATTCAGAGTCTCCCAGAATCCAATTGTTTACGAATATGCTGTGTAGTATACTCTTGAATCCTTGATGTGGTGAGTGGCAGCTGTTTGTTTCTATTTCCTGTCTGGGGATATAACAAGGATTACTGTTACCGGTTTGCAGGTAGGAATGATGCTTAGAGGCATGGGCTTCGATAATAGCACCTCTGTGTATGTTGCAGCTGGTAATATTTATAAGGCGGAAAAGTACATGGCTCCACTTAAACAAATGTTTCCACTTTTACAAACAAAGGATACACTAGCTACTGCCGAAGAACTTGCCCCATTTAAGGTACCTCAGCTGGTCTCATATGCTGTTGTGATTCATATTTTTTCGAACTACAAATGCCTCATAATCTAGTGCAATATGCCTGGTTTAGGTACTAGTTATTAGTCTGCAGTTAACACCCAAATGGATGATGTAGGGACACTTGTCTAGGTTGGCCGCTCTTGATTATACAGTTTGCCTGCACAGCGAAGTCTTTGTCACAACACAAGGTGGAAATTTTCCTCACTTCTTGATGGGTCACAGGCGTTATTTATATGGAGGACATGCAAAAACAATTAAACCTGACAAGAGGAAATTAGCTCTCTTATTTGATAGCCCCACTACAAGGTAATAGTTTTCACTTAACCTGTTTTTGTTTTTCTCCCTCTCATGAGTAGTTTCTCTTATTGCCTCCTGTCTAATAATTAAGATTGCGCATCCAGTAAGTCTGTCCCACTCAGAGTGCAAAATAAATGTAGCTGAATTTCTCCTCTAATTGTCTACCATTTGTTGCAAAGAACTTTTGTGAAGGTCAACTGTTACTAGAAATAATGTATAGCTTGTCAGTGGCGTTTGGCAGCAACATGGAACGAGACATTGTTTAGACTGGACAAACCATTCTCATAGCAACAATGACTTTTCCATTTAGATTTGTGTCACAGTTTAATCCTAGCAATCCTTCATTTGTAGTTTCTGCTCATCAAACCAATTGAGAGTAGGGAAGGTTTGGTTCCTGCAGTAGATGTGTGTTTAGATGTAAAAATAGATGCAACATCTTGTTCTTAGTCCTTAAATATAATATAGGTGCACCGTCAAGTGGACGCTCATAATTATGGATAAGCAAAGTTGCTAGTAAAATGTACCCTGTTTTTCTCCTAGTGCTTTTCTGCATTGTAACCTCGTTTCTTATTTGTTTCAATAAATTTTCGTTGCCTAGATACAATTCTCGTTACCCACTTCTGGTTTGTGAATTGCAGATGGGAAGTCTTCAAGCGACAAATGAAGGACATGCTTCGCCACAGTGATATCAAAGGGTCTGAGCAGAGAAAGCCCAGTGGATCGCTCTACACGTTTCCAATGCCAGAGTGCATGTGTAAACAACACGAGGGTAAACAACACTAAGAAACTACTCTTAAAGTATAGAGTGAATATAGAACTAACAATTTTTCTGTCATTATTTAACACGTATTAGTAGAATTAGCTTAACAGAAAATATATAATTAGAACTAATTCTTTCATTATGTATAGGTTTTGGTTCTTTGAGGTTTACCGCTCGTTTACGATTGTAATCTTGTACTCATAATTTGTTGTAAATGATCTGTCAATGGTATTTCTTTATTATTCTTAATTTGAAAACACTTTCGTCATTCCTCGCCAAAATCTACCATGTTTGGCATTTTTTCAAGGGAAAGGAAAAAGAAAAGAAAATTTTAAAATTTTTTACTCATTTTTTTTCTCTATTTTATTTTTATTAATCCAAACAATTATTTTTATTTTTTCTTTTACAAATTACTATTCATTTTTTTCTTACAATTTTTTAATTATTATTATTTATTAATTATAATATTATCATTATTATATTAATTATTTTTATTTATTTTCTTTTCCATTCACTTTCTATTTAATTTCTCGTTAATCAATCACACAACGCCATTTCATAAGACAACATTGGTTCAGACCATTCCCACATCCACAAAGCACAGACAAGTTCTCGAGCACCGATGCATGCTGAATGGCCGAAAGCAGTTGCATTCCATTAATGGAGAAGAGCGGCCCAAGAGATTTGCCAGCATTTGTAGGGTTCATCAATGTCCAGTTTGTTTAAACTACCTGCATCAAGGAATTAGCCATCTGCAAACATCGTACCTCCTCTACATGTTCCTCAAAACCAGACGGCGAAAAACAGCTAAAAAATTTGATTTATTCCGCTTTTCTAAAACAAATAATGTACATCTTGCTAAAGCAGCATCTTCCGGGCAAACCAATGAATGAACTTTTTTGAGATCATGAATAAAAGCAATTACAATTTCTATTTTCAATTTTAAATTTATGAAATTACAGATTGTTACAAAACAAATTTGCATCAAGGGTTTTCCTTAACCAAGTCAGACCATGCATTGCAGCTAATCTGATTGCTTGAATTGCTGTTCGGGAATTGATCAGCTGGCCATCCAAACAGCCAAAGCCAGAATAGTTAGGAAGAGATCGTGAGTTAACACTTGGCCTTCTTGCTGCAGCTAAGTACTCTGTGAAGATGGAAAGCTTCACCCTGGTCCCCATTTAAGGACCTTCTCTCCAGGCAGCAAACTGTAAGTTGCCTGAGCAACCTCTCAAGATATGATCGCAAGCACCCTTGCAAATCCTTCAAATTGGGATTTGTTGACAAGATCATAGCATTTAGAGCGTCGGCCACTATCTCACGCT
Source organism: Carallia brachiata (assembly GCA_021464245.1). Lineage (NCBI taxonomy): Eukaryota > Viridiplantae > Streptophyta > Magnoliopsida > Malpighiales > Rhizophoraceae > Carallia > Carallia brachiata. The sequence goes on from JADCRB010000043.1 coordinate 130,512, forward strand.
GTGACTCTTCAAGAAGATACCCAACTGGGGACTCTTGCGGTTGTTCGTATGCCAGCAAAGCAACGCAGTCCTACAGAAAGTGCAGAGTTCCAGTAATGATCATGTCAAATTCAGCATGGCGCACAAGGTTCTTCTGTCTTTTGTTTCCCCCCCCCCCCCCGGATAGATCTAATTTCTAACCTTCAATCACTCCATACACCACTCATTCTTTTGGGTAAAAGAAAAATGCATGAGGCAGTGATCTAGTTTTTCCAATTCTAATCAACTACCAATAAAACGGGAAAGAAAGCAGCACTTCCGGGTGATCTCCATCAAGCCAAGTAACATGACCACGGAAATCAAGCAGCATTGTCAATAGTTTTCCTTATTTTCCATTCATGCACAAAACTTGAATCAAAGTTCCATATAAATGAGCATGCTTTCCAGTCTTCAGCTTTATAAAAAAAAAAAAAAAAAAATTGATGAAGAACCAATCTCAAATATTCAATACCTGAAGAAAATCGTCAAACCTAGGCAACCCAAAGAACTTTGCCAATTCTTTCCTACCATACTTCACAGCCTCTTCCAGTGCTCCAACCTATACATATAGCAAACTTGTTTATCAACAAACATGTAGTCATAATGTACCTAATCATAAACAAGCAAATAAATGAAAATAGCCATCAGTGGTGACATGCATGTGGCAGTTTTAGCTTCCAGGGGAAATATGAATTTCAAGGCATATGACAGCAAGCAACTGAAGTAATCAGGAAGATGTAATTGTGGTCTCCTGTATATTGCTGTCAATAAAACCAAAACGAGAAGCCTCGCATATAGATAGACATGCTAGAAAATTTCAACATCCATAACATTAAATATTTAACATGCAGTACAAAGTCAACAGAAAAGCAAAACGTTTAGTCCATACAATCATGATCAGCTATCACAAATCGAAGATATTCTTCAGAAAAATACAAGACTGTCCAAAAAATTGGAGAAAAAAGTACCCGAACTAATTCGATAAACTTTTGACAGTGAAGCAGAAAGCAGGTAGTTGATTTTTCATCCTGCAAAAAGTAAATCTGAATGTCACAGCAATGATTGAATCACGCAGATAATAGAACAGTTAATGGCAATGAACTTGACTAAACGCTACGAGAGTATAATGGCAATTATCATAAAAAGGTTTCCACTTCACCTTCAAAAAGGCTCAGACATGGAAGATAGTTGATACTGGGTTACACAATATTCATACATAAAGTATGCAGCCTATTCCAAACATAATAAGTCTTAATGTTCAATTGCTTCAAAAACATGGGTGTTGAAAGAACCAGGACAATACCAAACCAAAGTTGCACCCACCTGAACTATCTGGGGGTACCAATCACGGAGTTTATTTAAGGCAGCATCAAGATCCCCATTCCTGATTAGCTTCATTGATAGCAAAAACAAAATCAGTAGAGCCAGACTTGTCTTAAGGACTACGAAAGAATTCAGCGGCAACATGATAGAGCCCATAAACTTGAGAAATATGAATATTAACCAAAGAAGGATCATAGATGAAGAACTAATGTATAGTGCAAGCTGTGTACAACAGAATTCATCAGACCAGATCCTTTTAAGCTCAATCATCCAACCACAGAGTTTAATATGCTTCCTGAAAGCATTTCTCCTTAAAGGCTGTGGAGGCATGGATTCATGTATGATTGAGAATCAAACCCAACTTACAAACTCATAAAACACTAGCATACCAATAAAAACCTCTTTGTTCCAGAAAAAAGAAAGTAAAAAAAAAAAAAGTCAAGGAAAAAAAAAAAAAACCATACAACTAACTAATCAGCCTTTCAGCAAAATTAAAAAAACTAATAAAGCAGCTTTCCAGACCCAAACTCTTTCTGATGACTCTCCCCTTCCTCACCAAACCTCCACAAAATTTGAGACAGAATACTAGTTGAAAGTCCAGCCCTATAATCCATAATCCTATATTCTAATAGCTATACACACTCACCAAGCGTACACATTTTAACAGTGTACAAACTAAATTATAATTACTGTAAACTTATCGTGGACAATAAATGAAGCATAGGCATCTCACACCCCTCTAACAAGTCCTATTTTCAGAACTTCTCTGTTACAAGAAAACAAAACTCCTGATGGTGAGATTATGTAGAAATGTTGGTGTGCCAACACAAGAAAAAAGTTGGACATTCTGGACAACAAAATCAAAGTACTGACGAAAGAAATCTTACACAAGAATCAATGAGCTCACTTCGAACTCTCACGCTAAGACAAACAGCAATCATTCTCCTTTATTATGAATACCACAAAAGTAATAAACAGCATTTCAGCAAAACAAAGACAAGAAGAAAAAAACATGTCTCTTATACCATGGAACCACCAGCATCAAACTGACATATAATCACTCATCAGAATCATTACATACAAAGTTCACTGAGTACACAAACAACTAATTAATTTGATGCATCCATGGTTAGACTGTTTCATACCTGTCGAAGAGTAGTTCTCTGGTTTAATGCGTACAGAGTGTCTGCTCATCAGAACAATTTTCTTGCGCTATAAATATTGGAGGAATAGTGCTTCTACTAGCCAAGTCAAATGAATTGAGAGTCTCTTCATAGGCATAATGTAGCAGGTAGGAACGCACAAGTCTGCTCATAATATACAAATGAGTAACCAACTCAAATAAAGGAAAGAACAACAATGACAACAATTAGAATATACTTATTTTTTTATTCCTTAATCTCAAACCAGTTAGCATGATTTTCACATTATATGAATGAATAGAAAGCTCCAGAAATCCATTGGCTTCAACTTCAAAATTGAGGCAGCGACACTTCTTGTTAGTGAAACAATCTTAATTAGATCCCAATAACAGAAAGCCTTATGATCAATGCTTAGGAAACATTAGTGTAGACACTTTTGCTCACATATGAACTTAGGAAATTCTTCCCAACCAGGAGAATGCTCCTCCTTATGATCAGTGCTTCTAACAAGCCTAGCCATCTAGCTCTGATGCGCAGTTCTTTACTACCTCTAAAGTCTCACCCTCCACCATCTGCCCACATCATGTTTCTACACCTGTGGCTTCCAAGTCAAATTCCTCTCATCAGCAACAATTCATCAACTCTAACAAGATAAAAAAGTCATGTTTTCCCTTCCTCAACCTTGTTCCTTTCACATACCTGCATGTGACCTTGTTCCATCTCATGTTTCTACCACTATAATCCCATCTATAAAAGCTTCTTAGCAGCACACTTATTAATTTTAAAAATAAACCAAAGATATGCCTTCACTTCCACAGCCATGTTCCTTTCACACATGAATTCTACATACGAAGCCAATTCCCCATAACAATTTGTCACATAAGCAAAAATCTTCTTGATGACTTTTTATTAATTGGCCATGGGATTTCTATTACAACCTTATGCTTAAGAGATGAACGTAATCAACACCAATGATTTGAGATTAAGGTTGATTGATTTAAGCCTGTATAAGAAGACAAAATGTTCCTTTCACACATGAATTCTACATACGAAGCCAATTCCCCATAACAATTTGTCACATAAGCAAAAATCTTCTTGATGACTTTTTATTAATTGGCCCTGGGATTTCTATTACAACCTTATGCTTAAGAGATGAATGTAATTAACACCAATGATTTGAGATTAAGGTTGATTGATTTAAGCCTGTATAAGAAGACAAAATAGAAAATAGCACTCCTGATAACAGCTCACAAAGAAAGAACTGTTTGCTCGATCCAAGGTCTTTCCCCTTGAGGTAGATTCCTTTTTAATGTATCTACACAAAAATGATTAACACCTCCAGACAAACCCCAATAACAGGACCACCGCATAGGAATGCAAAGCAATAAATGGTACACTTTACAGAGACTCAGATCTGAACTGAACTCACCCATAACTGACATTTGTTGGCAAGTCTATCTTCTCAATTGTTGTCTGTTGTTTCATCCTTTCCTGTACTTCATATTCCTAATCAGATAATTGACAGTGCGAAAGGCAATATTAATAATAGGTGACCATAAAAAACATTGCCAAAATTCAGATAAAATTTTCAACTTGTTTTAGACCAATAAAAATGAACATCAATAATAAGCAAAAAGAGACCGTAACATAAAATCTTGCCTTAAGATCAAATGCAAATTGTTTCTGCCCAAAGTTGACCTCAATCCTGCCAGAATGAAAATGAATACAACATGAAGAAACTGACACTTATACAGATACATGCTCCTAAGAAGAATAATGATGTAGTGGATAAAACAACCCTGACAATGCTGACAGCAAAAAATTGATGACAGGATAAGATATCCAACCGAAAGGAGGTGCAAATATAATCAATTTTTGCTAATCAAAACAAATTAAACGTCAGATGCTGCACCTGCAATATTCAAAACTTTGCACAAGAATTAACGATCAAACTCCTCTAGTTTATTATATAAACATCATATAGATTTGAAAGCAGAACCACATACTCCTCATTCTGGCTGTGAACAGCAACTGTAGGGAATAATGGACCCTTAATGTCCTTGCAAATTGTCCCAACTATTGCTTCATTTTTACTGACATCAACATAAAAAGAATATTTTATAATGCGGAATTTCAGAGATAATAATGAGTTTTCAATGTTACAGCGAACTCATGCAAGAATAATTTAACTCCACTAATAGGTGTACTGACCAAGGCGAGCAACTTTCTTACGTGAAAAAAAATTCCTGTGAAGCATAGTTAATTCCAGCACCAACCGTATCTTTGGCTGTAAAGGTCGGACCAAACGGCTCTCCCTTTCCTTGGCCACGATAGATATACCCATCATCCCCATGATAACCACAACTGTTTGCTTCCCACCTGCCAGAATCATACAGAAACCAATGTACTTTTCGTCTCATCTACCAAAACACACAGGATAAATTATGGTTTATTACTTATGGACCCGAGCAAACAGTTAATCAATACAGCATTACTCCTTCTGGTTTACTTTCACCTTCCCTAATTGTAAGGGTGCATTAGAACTTTCCGACAACCAAACACACTCCCATTGACCTGAAGTTTTCTGCATTCAACCAGACACGAAAAAGAAGCTATTGATACGAAGTTTCTTTTTTAATTTCTTTTTCAATTTTTCCGTGTACCAAATGGAAACCAACCACATATGTCATGAAGTTTTATGCCAACCGGAGATGCGATCAAATTCTTCACCACAAGCAAACAATTAATCAGCAAAACTGCATTCCCATTGACTTCCTTTCTTTACCCTATTTTTTCCAGGTAAAATCAATTTTCCCAGCAAAAGGCCAAAAAAAAAAAAAATCCTCCATTCACTTTAATTTCCTTTTATTTTCCTATAACTGCTATTCAACCAGAAAACCAAAAAAAAAAAAAAAAAAAAAAAAAAAATCAAATCGCTAAATATAGTTACTCAAAATTAAACCAAAAAAAAAAAGATGAATTAATACCCTGGCTGCCTTCGCATTTTGAAGCTATCATTAGTGAATCCAATGGCAATCTGGCCTTTAGCCCCAGCATTGTTCACATAAATCTCAAAGTAATACACGAGCCTCTTAACCGGAGCCGGCTTGTTGGCTTGGACCACGCCAACGTCGTGACCGTGAAGGTTGACACTGGTGTACTTGACGGAGAGCTTATCGGTGGAGACTACGAGAAAACCCCCGGAGCTGTTAATTGTATTGAGCTCCGTCGGCTCCTCCTCATCCTCCTCCATTGCGCACGGAATCCCCGAATAGGACGCCAGGCTCCGCCTCGACAGTTCAAGAAAGTAGGAGGCCGGATCTTGCCGATCAACGGAATTGGTGGAACAGTTGTCGCTAATATTGCTGATGTTGTCGTTGTTACGGCCGGCGCCGGAGGTGTTGGTGTTGGCGGTGGTTGGCGTGCTCATTTCGAAACCCTAAAAAAAAAACCAAGAAGGTCTCTCGTTGTATCTGATTACTGGTTCATTTGTTTGCATTCAAGAAAGAGAGGATTTCTAGGGATTCGAAGGGTTTTCGTTTGCTTGAAGCCTGCGGGGTAAGAAGGTAATGATGACGATGATGGTGTCAATTCTTGAATCTCTGATTCTTTGGATTACCCGATGGAAAGCACGGCACGCAAGCAACTTAGATGCTCGCTTCTTTTCTTTTTTTCCTTTTTTTTTTAAGAAAATTTTTTTGAACACCAAGGAAGCACGTGGTGTACACGCTGATAAATATTATTAAATTATTAAAAATATATTAAATTTATAAAATTATTAAATATTCTTAAATTAAAGGTACATTTCTCACGTTTTTACTAAAATTACACACAAAATATTATTTTTTTTAAAAATAAGTACACACATTTTTTTCACACATTTATTCATATATAAATATAATAATAATTTCTTTATATTGCTATAAAAAATTTTAAAATTTTTTATAAAAAATCATATATAATACTTATGTTTTTTATTTTAAAGTAATAATAATCTAAATTTAAACTTTTGGTTAAAAAAATAATTTTTTAATTTCTCCGAACTGCTAGCTACACCCTTTTTTGTTTTTCGCTGCTGTTTGGCGATCTGCGGTTCGATTCTTTTTATGATGGGGAATCTTTTTTGGCTATACTTTGGATATTTTCAAAGGAAAAAAAAATAAAAAATATTTTTTATTTTTTTTTATTTTTTTTATCAATTCAAACAATTAATTTTTATTTTTTTATCTCACAAATTACTATTTATTTTCTTTTTTATAATTTTCTAATTGTTATTTTTTATCAATTATAATAATAATAATATTATTATATTATTTTTTATTTATTTATTTTTATTTATTTTTATTTAATTTTTTACTATTCAATCACACCCTAAGTGATTGTATTGGTGAGTATTATATATCACACAATAAGTAAAATATATAATATTAAATTAAATTTATGATATATTAAAAAAATATATATGATATATATATTTTGTAATTAAAAAAGACACATATAATTAATTGTATAATTTTTTTAATATATTATATATTTTATTTATTATATCGTATCTATAACAACTGAACAATCATTTAATAATAATAGTGATGTAATGATACTCTTTTATGGTACGGTGATTAGGAAGCAATTGTTGAAAAATATTCGGTGAGTCCCCCTGCTGCGATAAATATGACTTTTACGGCTGATACCACACTTTTTCTTCTCGTCATGGCTTGGCTTTCTCTTTTCTCTCGTTCATTCTCGTTTGAAATTAGATGGATCCCACCGTACCAAAACCGAAAAAATAAAATAAACAATTCCAACAAAATCTTTACATTCTGATTTGGCTCTGATGGTTTGAAGCTAGTAAATGTATGGGTGTATTTATGTACTTGTTACGCTATCGTAAAACAATTTTTTAGTTGTTAGTGACAAAAGAAATGTGCTTCAAAAACTCTAAAATAAAAGTACTTTATAGTTCATTTAATTTTAAATTTAAGTATAATGTGAAAGTAAGAAGTCAAATAATTATTGATTGAGGACCTTCCCTAATTCTCATAATTTGGGGGTTTTTTTTTTTTAATCTCAGACTACTCAAATGATTATGTATATTTATATAACTGACCCTACAGTTCAACCTATTTTTCTGATTTTCTAAGATAAAAAGTCTTGGTGTAGCACTACTTACTAGCCTTGAATAGCTAACGTGGGTCAGTGCATTGCTATCAAGACAAATGGGGGGTGGTGATAAAAAGTATACTTTCCGAATTTAAAAAAAAAAAAAACGACAATAACAACAACAAAAAAAGAGAGCTCAATATCAGGCCACGTTCGGCGTTCACGTGGCGGTGGGCCTCTCCCTAGTGGCCTTTCAGCCCAACTTTTGGGGCGGGGGGGAGGATTTTGCTAATTTTTCCTTGAGTAGCCATCAACTTGGACCCATCATGGGCCGAAGCCCTAAGTAGGTTGGGCCTATGCTTGTGGCCCCCACCCTCTTAATAGTCTAGAAACAAAAGGGTATTGTCATCGGAGCTAACGTTTAAGAAACGGGAGAGCAAGACATATCTACAGCAACAAAGACCGCACTACCATCAACCATATCCATGGCACAAGACAGCTCTCGAAGACGTGGCTTGATTTGACCTCGTTTTTGACAACGTAGCTCATCTGGACTCAATCCATATCCGTTAATAAATAACAGTCCCACCAAAAAAGAATTGGATAAGCATTTTTTTAGATCTTAAATTTTTAAATTTTTTTATATTTGAGTTTTAAATCTTTTTAATATTTATTTGAGTTCTAAATCTTTTAATTTTTTACTGTATCAGTCATTTAAATTACGAAAATAGTCAATATTTAATAAGTGAGTTTAATTTAATAAAAATTATTTAAAAAAACTTAAATATACGAGTTAAATATTTTTTTCATCAAAAAAATATACATATTAAATATTTTTTTAATCAACAAATATACGAATTAAATAGATAACATGCATATTTTTTTATAGAAAAATATTCAATTCATATATTTAATCTTTTTTAAATAATTTTTTGTAAAGTTAAAATTATTTTTTAATAGATTGATCACTTTTGTTAAAAAGAATGATTGATTTGGTAGAAAATCAAAAAATTTAAGACTCAAATGAAATATCAAAAAGTTTAGGACTCAAATGTAAAAACTCCTAAAGGTTTAGGACTAAAAAAATACTTATCCCCCCAAGGAACTATATATATGCCCTAGCCTCCAAGGGCTCTTAGGAATCCCTCTCTTCTTTACCAACTAATTAATTTAGTTACTTTCGGTACTTTCTTTAGATTTTTTATACTAACTTAAGTATTAGAGTGTTAATTAAGCTCCAGCCTAGCACTTCTATAGCCTTTTCTCATCTTGCATGAGCTTGAGCCTATTAGATCGGAGTCTTCTCTATCATGACGCTGCCAACCGTGCGGTCTAATAATAAATCAACTAAATTTTTTATTAAAACAACCAAAGGTTTAAATTCTAATACTGACGCACTACAGAAAAAAAAAACGCTAATAGGATCTTCGATGAGGATTAAGAAGAGGCCGTGACAGAGGGAATTATGCCAGCAAATCTTGCAGGACAGTGGACAAAAAGAAAAGATAACATATTCCGAGGTAAGCGAATGAGTTTGGCTGTATGGTGGCTCGCAATATTAAGACAGACTAGTAGGAGCCTGTCCACCATGCCCATATCTACCCAATTGGCTCATGCCACCTTCCAGAACAGTAATTTAAAAAAAAAAAAAGTGAATCGTTTATCCCGGAATCTTCTGTTGGTGAAGTCACCATCAATTGGGAAGGGGTACCATCAGAAAAAGGGTGCCAAAAGCACAAAATACATGTGCTGTTGCATGTGGGCATTGATGCAACAAACAAAAATACAAAACAGAAACAAGCAAACACATGCATCTAAAGATTCTAAACACCTCTATCGATTTTGTTCCCGATTGATCATATGTCGAGCATTTTACTAATCAATTGTTAATCTTTCTAACAAAATAGCATTAGTTTAAGCATTTTAGTAAGTTTTTGGTGATGAAAAACCTCTTTCAGACAAACACTGTAATAACTATAAGTGTTAACTTCTCACTTAAAATATGAAATACAATGAGGAAGATTTGAACATAAAAATATATATATATATATATATAATTCACGCAATAATTTTGTTTCAGTATCTTTCCGATAATAGAGTTAATGTAAGCATTTTATTTATGCAACTTTTTTAAAATTCGTTGTTTCTGTCCTCTCGAATGCTCAAACATGGTCAGGCCAAGTTTTGAGCCACCATGTCCAGCAGCCATCAATCATTAAGTCAAAGAAATCAAAGAAAAAGCAAAAACTAGAGACCCCCGCGGAATAAAAAATCATTGGGATTTGTCAAGACTTTTGTTTTCAGCAACGATAAAACATAAAAAAAAAATTATATAGTGTAAATATATATTTATTTTGTATTAAAAAAATATGAATAAAAATTAACGAGTATGTTATTTTATCAAATAGGTAATTAGTAGTGTTAGGAAAAAATATAAAAATGGTTAACGCCTATAGTGTACTTTTATATATAGAGGCAATAAGAGCAAAAATTTAGATCCCAACATTGTATTTGTGAATTTTTAATTTGATTTATATTTTTTTAATAGTATAACTTATTTATAACTTTATACTATACAATGAGTTGGGTTTATTTAAAAGTAAAAAATGAAAAAAATAAATTTATATGGTGTTTTTATTTAATAAAAAATAAAATAAAATTAATAAGCACTTAAAATATATGTTCTAACCACATGAATAAGTAGGTTCCGAATTCCAAATTAAACACTGGCTAATTTTTTCACTACTAAGAATAAACATCCAGCTTTGGAATTTCGAAAATTTTGGATCTTTCAATCGCTTTATTACTTTCTCTTTGATTAGCAGTTTTTTTTTTTTTAAACGAAATTAATGTCTCTCAAATTAAGCTCACATCTGAAAGAAGAAAGAAAAAAGATTATTAGATGGCCCAAATTAAAGCTATAAACTAGAAAACCATAATCTTTAGTACGAATTGCCCGAGTTTAATATGTTATTAACTATTCAGTTTCACCCAACATTTTAAATTTTTGGATTAAAGATCTCTTAACATAAATGTTTTTTTTTGAACCAAAAAAAAAATCCATCTTCTAAACATAAATGTTTAAATTAAAGACAATTGTAATGATATCTAAACCACTTACTAGAAAGTCACAAACACATTTGTATATACAATCGTAAATTGCAAATTCTCTTTCTCAAATAGAAATCAATATGCAATAATATTATACTAAATTGTACAGAAATTTAGCCTGGTATATTGAAAGTCATGTCTCATGTGTGTTGTGAATGAACAAGATATTGAAGAATTGTTCATATGTTAAATTATTCTTGATACGGACTGTTTCTAGATAAAAAGGGAATCTTATCACACATTCATTTTTTTGTTGGGTCCTCTTAGGTAGGTACAAATATTTTGTCCCAGATATAAGCCGACTGCCTTTTTTTTTTTAAAAAAAAATTACTTTAAGTAGTACTTAATATTATTTTAACAATACTTAATCATACCTCTATTTTTTTTTTCCGCACATACAGTCCGAAGGCTCGTCGAACTCCTTCTATCGGTCTATATATATTTTACCTTTTTATTTTTAATTTGCACATTTATCATATTTATTATATATTAATGCTACTACCTCTAAGTCCTCCGATCGCTCATTTACTGCAATAATTAGTTAACGGTAGCGGGGGGCCCAATTGTCACCAACTAATTGGTGAGATTTGTCATGGAGCAAGTTTGGCTATGGTTTCTTTTTCTAAAAAAAAAAAAAAGTTTGGCTATGCTTCCTAAATTGACTCTCTAGTACGCAAGACCACATTAACCTGTGTTGGGTTGGGAAAATATGAGTGGCCTTCGACATATCTTCCAAAGGATGCCGTTCAATTGCGCATTAGACCACAAAATCATGCAATCAAACAACACAAGCATATATTTTCGGTAAAAAAAAACAAGGAAAAGGTGTGAAGGAATAGTGTTGTGGGGGAAAGGTTTGGAAAACCTCGTGTTAACGTTCATAAAAATACAGTCAAGCTCGCTTGTATAAGATATTTGGAATTTTAAAGAAAATCGAGAGTTTAAACTCAAATTTCTTTAAAATATCTATATTAAGTGAGAATTATATGATGAATTATTATTTTGCAGCATCTTTAAATCTGTTTGAAATATATACCTGTGACATTCCTTCACACTATAACTCACGAACTATTAACTATTTTAGAATTAAAAAAAAACAAACGTCCATACAGCTATATGTATATTATAGGCATTCAATTGCTATTTCTGGTTGGAAACCAACAAAACTTAGCACCTATGTTATGGAGCTAAATTATGAAGAACCAAAGGTATAGACGTAAATTATGAAGAAATGCCTAGCGAATCTGCTCGATTGAGTGTGGCTAAACTTTTAAAGTGGAGTAGGTATATATGTGCATATATGTAACCAGCTACCAATGAGGCACCACCATCCATGGGGATTTTCAAGAATCAAGCTAGAGGAGCGTCTATCTTTTCCCTTTTTCAGCTTTTATTTGCTCCAACGCACCTTTCCCCTTATGTTTCTTTTTCCTTTTTCCTTCCCACCAATTCTTTGCCTCGACTGCAAGGATTTCTTTGACTAAAACGTGCAAGAGCTCTTGGGATAAATTATGGCTGATCATATATTAAAGAAGTATCACTCAAATTTCATGTATAATGTATAAATCTCTCTTTTTTTTCTTTTTTTTTTTTGGTTCTTTGCAAGGTCTTCATTACTTCATAACATGATAGATACGTTATTTAGAAGATAATGTTTATTGTCCTTAACTAACCGATAAATGCTCTTAATTGCATTTGGTACTTGGTAGGCCATTCAGGTTACAATTGTCTAGCACTTTAAATTGAAAGAACAATGAACAAATTCAGGTACTTGGGCTCACTAAGAATCAAACAAAAGTACGGTATATTCATGTTTTAAAAAAGAAGAAGAAGGTATGATTTACTGGTTTGCCATCGGGAGGGGGGTCTGATGATAATGCCGACTATTCTATCATGCAAAAAGAGAGCGACAAATTTAATTGATTGGAATTTATTTGAATTCAATTGATTGGAATTGGAATGCAAAAGGAGAATCAAACTCCTTTTCGTGGGTAAAAGGAGAACTGATCAAATTGCTGACTTTTTGGGCCAAAGACTAGACAACAACCTCCATACAGTACAGTGATGTTAATAATGCATCTGCCTAATTTCTTACTTGAAAAGGACCCTATAAGAAGGGCATATTGCTTTCGGAAACAACTTTATAGGTTTCATCAATGAAGTGATCGCTTTCAAACACACAATTAAATTGGCCATTCTTTTCTACTTCTTGCCTTCCTACCTAAGCTTCATCTCTTTCAAAATCAAAGCCCCACAGTAAGTGGCAAATTGGAAACCGACACCCAAATTAAAATGCCAACCCCACCTCTCTTCTCTCTCAAACGCAACCTCACAGACACAAGAAGTATACAATTGTACCGTACCTATGGTGTAGTTGAGTTAAACTTACGATTTATTATATAATAAAATAAATTATAATTATTTAGATTATTCATGTCTTTTTTTACAGATAAAGTTCAAATATTCTTGACGAAAATATAAACCGTATTTCTATCTTCTCATTTCTAAAAAAAAAAAAAAAAAAGGACGAGCGCGCCACTAGAATCGCCCTTTGGATCAAAGAAAGATGAGTCAGGGGGCCACTTGGCCAAAATGTCATGTCCTTCTTACATATGAATCTGTCTTCATGCTACAAAATGACCAAATCCTGCCCCTGGCGCTGTTCTCTCCACCTCTCCTTTCTTTCCCTTTCCTACCACCATTCTTGTCTTCTTCTTCTTCAACCCTACTCTTCCACTACCCACCACCACTTTGCCTTTCGTTTTAGTTATCAAACAAAAGATAGCGCAGCTCCTTCAATGCTAACCCAATTACAAACCAACCGCCCACACCATGACCAAACTGGTAGTAGAAGTCGTTGATGCAAGTGACCTTATGCCAAAAGATGGCCAAGGCTCAGCCAGTCCCTTCGTGGAAGTAGAATTCGATGAGCAACGGCAGAGGACTCAAACCAAGCATAAAGACCTCAATCCTTACTGGAACGAGCAGCTCGTTTTCAAAGTAAACAACCCGAGAGATCTGCCCGGGAAGACCATTGAGGTTGTTGTTTATAATGATCGAAAAGGGGGTCATCATAAGAACTTTCTCGGCCGCGTTAGAATTTCTGGGGCCTTTGTGCCTTTCTCTGAGTCTGAGGCGAATGTCGAGAGATATCCGCTTGACAAACGTGGCCTCTTCTCGCATATCAAAGGTGATCTGGCACTCAAGATTTACGCGGTTCATGACGGCAAAGACTACTCTGCTGCTGCTGCTGCTGCTGCTGCTCCTGCTCCTCCTCCTCCTCCACCGAAGGCTGACAGAGTTGAAACTGAAGCAGCAGCTCCACTTGGTCGAGAATTCGATACCAACAAGCTTGATTTAGAGGGAGAGGAAGATGGTATGGCTGATGAGAAGACGAGGAAGAAGAAGAACCACAAAACCAATAAGGAAAATGAAGTTAGGACATTTCACTCTATAGGGACTGCAGCTGGCGGTCCTGCTGCTCCTCCTCCTCCGATGATGTCTGGTGGTGGGATGGGATTCGAGAGTCATCTTATGAGGGAAAAGGCACCGGTGGTCGAGCCAAGAACTGATTTTGCTCGAGCAGGGCCGCCGACAGTAATGCAAATGAATTTCCCCAGGCAAAATCCGGAGTTCCTGTTGGTGGAAACTAGCCCCCCGGTGGCTGCGCGTCTGCGATACAGAGGAGGAGATAAGACGGCGAGCACTTACGATTTAGTGGAGCAGATGCATTTCCTGTACGTTAATGTGGTCAAGGCCAGAGATCTACCCGTGATGGATGTTACGGGGAGTCTTGATCCGTACGTTGAAGTCAAGATTGGGAACTATAGAGGCAGGACTAAATACTTGGAGAAGAATCAAAACCCAGTCTGGCAACAGATTTTTGCGTTCTCAAAGGAGAGATTGCAGTCCCATATGCTTGAAGTTACCGTGAAAGATAAGGATTTTCTCAAGGATGATTTTGTGGGCAAAGTTACTTTTTATGATCTATCTGAAGTTCCTCTTCGGGTGCCGCCGGATAGTCCATTGGCTCCTCAATGGTATAAATTGGAGGACAAGAAAGGGGACAAGACTCGTAGAGGGGAAATTATGCTTGCAGTTTGGATGGGAACACAAGCTGATGAAGCATTTGCTGAGGCATGGCACAGCGATGCTCATGACATCGGTCACACAAACCTTGCTACTACACGATCCAAGGTATACTTTTCGCCAAAACTGTATTACCTTCGAGTTCTAGTCATAGAAGCCCAAGATCTTGTCCCCTCCGACAGGGGCCGAGCACCGGATGTATATGTGAAGGTTCAGCTTGGGAATCAGGGAAGGATCACTAGGCCTTCACCCATGCGGACCATCAATCCAGTTTGGAAGGAGGAGCTTATGTTTGTTGTGTCCGAGCCTTTTGAGGATTATATAATTGTATCTGTGGAGGATAGAGTTGGTCCTGGCAGGGATGAGATAATGGGAAGGGCAATTATATCGGTCAGAGAAGTACCACAAAGACATGAGACCGCCAAGCTTCCGGATCCACGCTGGCTTAGTCTCCACAAGCCTTCATTGGCAGAGCAGGAGGGTGACAAAAAGAAGGAGAAATTCTCGAGCAAGATCCTACTTGGTATGTGTTTAGAGGCTGGTTATCATGTTCTCGATGAATCGACACATTTTAGCAGCGATCTTCAGCCATCATCGAAGCACCTTAGGAAGGGAAGCATTGGAATTCTCGAGCTTGGGATTCTGAGTGCGCGGAATTTGCTGCCTATGAAGAGTAAGGAAGGAAGGTCTACCGATGCATACTGTGTAGCAAAATATGGTAACAAGTGGGTTCGAACCAGAACACTTCTCGATACCCTCAATCCCCGTTGGAATGAGCAGTACACTTGGGAAGTTTATGATCCTTGCACAGTGATCACCATTGTTGTATTTGACAATTGGCACATCAATGGAAGCAAGGATGATGCTAGAGACCAGAGAATTGGCAAGGTAAGAATTCGGCTGTCTACTTTAGAAATGAACCGTATTTATACACATTACTATCCATTACTAGCTCTTCAACCTTCTGGATTGAAGAAGCACGGGGAGCTTCAATTAGCATTAAGGTTCACCTGCACAGCCTGGGTTAATATGGTAACTCAATACGGCAAGCCATTACTTCCCAAGATGCATTATGTGCAACCAATTCCCGTAAGGCACATCGATTGGCTTCGCCACCAAGCAATGCAGATAGTGGCAACAAGGCTTTTGAGGGCAGAGCCACCTCTGAGGCGCGAAATTGTGGAGTATATGTTGGATGTTGATTACCATATGTTTAGTCTGAGAAGAAGCAGGGCCAATTTCCAGCGTATCATGTCAGTTCTGTCTGGGATCACAGTTGTCTGTAAATGGTTCAATGACATCTGCTATTGGAGAAATCCAATAACAACATGCCTTGTCCACGTATTGTTCCTTATACTGGTTTGCTACCCGGAGTTGATCCTGCCCACTATTTTCCTCTACTTGTTTGTGATTGGGATATGGAATTATCGGTTCAGGTCAAGGCACCCGCCTCACATGGACACTCGGCTTTCGCAAGCTGACAATGCACATCCTGATGAACTCGACGAGGAATTCGACTCCTTTCCAACATTACGGCCACCAGATATAGTGAGATGGAGATATGATAGGCTGAGAAGTGTAGCAGGCAGGGTGCAGACAGTGATTGGCGATTTGGCAAGCCAAGGGGAAAGGGCTCAGGCAATATTAAGCTGGCGGGATCCGAGGGCAACAGCTATTTTCATCATTTTTTCATTAATCACAGCTGTGGTTATCTACGTTACTCCATTCCAGGTAGTGGCAGTGATTTATGGACTCTACCTGCTGCGACATCCCAGGTTCAGAAGAAAGTTGCCTTCCGCCCCTGTCAACTTCTTCAAGAGACTACCATCCAAATCTGATATGCTACTCTGAGGTGGAATCTATTGTTGTTGAATAAAAAATAAATAATAATCGTCTGCTTATTTTTTGTCTAGGAGAAGGTACTTCACCACTTTTATTCCATCCCATGTGAATGTAAGCCCCACTATTCTTTCTGGCTCTTTGTTCCATATTATATCGTATTGATAACCAATCAATCAATAAGATTTTGATGATATATGCGGTTCATTGCCAAATGTCCACCATGAAAGCACTGACTTGGCTGCAGGCTTGCAGCATCTGTAGTTGGCATAATCAATGATGGACTTACGGGCGGAGTACTTAAAAGTGGCAAGCAAGAACGATGAAAATGGCTGTGGCGCTTGAGCCCGCAACTACTAATAACGATTTGATTGGTTATATTTGGTTGCAATTTTAAAAATTTTCAAAACGCTATTAATAATTTAGTTTGAAATAAATAATCATACTGATCCAAACTGCAGATCTATTCCCCTAATCCCTGGTTTCAAAAAATAGAATTGGAAATTTCAAACTTTGCTCATGTTCGTTGCTAATTTCAGTATCACGGTGCTGCACGTCACACTAATCGCAGTCATTTGACTGGGCTATTAGTTGCTTTGGAATCCAAGAGACACAATCTAGATCATGCAATACAAGATATACGACATAAAACCATGACAGCAACCTTTACAACGTACAATTAACAAAGAAGTACACCAAAGATGAAGCAATGAACGTAAAAATTGGCCAAAATCAATTCTGATACCTGGAATACATATAGTACCACCATTTTCTGCGTTTTGCCATATTTTATTTTTTATCGAACGAGATCTTAATTCTAGACACAGTTTCATTGTAACTAGAATCCCTCTTTTTTTGTTAATTCATTTTCCCACACATAGGTGTAAGAAATTTGATAACATTTCAGCAACGTTTCAAGTGTAAATAATATAAGAGTTCAAAAAGTTTCATGAAATGAAAATAATATTCCTATCGTATATTAAAATTTGTATAAAGTTCGTCAGAGTAAGTTGACACTGGACAACATAAGACAACACATTTTTTCGAATATGAAATATTTGATATCAGAATAACACAATAGATACTTTCTCTTTTTTTTTTAATATCAGAATTGTGGTCAACTAATAAATATAAAATGTTGTCGAATTAAAAGTTTTGAATTCATTGTTATTAAGGCACTGGACGACGTTAAACATACACTTACCAAACCTATGTTGGCCTTGATTTTAAGTATTTGATATCAAAATAATACCATGGATACCTATTTTTTCATATCAGAATTGTGATCAACTGATAAACGTAAAATGTACTCAGACCAAAAGTTTTGAATTCATTGCTGTCAGGGCGTTAGATCAAATTAAATCTACATCTACCCAACTTACATTAGTTTTGATTTTAAATATACTGTAATCATACGAATTCTTAATATTTCCTAAAAACGGGTGCACTATTTCCAATAAGACCACGGAGACACACACTCTCAATTTTAAGATCACTTAATGTTTGTTGATTTCAAAAAAATTTTGGCCATTGATCTCCTCGAAAATTGATTAGTTCTTTTAGACCTGGTCATGAGTCGAGTGGGTTGCCTGGCAAAAGGCTAAATGATAAATGATGGGGATTGCACAGGTCTGATCCTGACCATACATACACGACAGGATTCGACATTAGTCAATTTGGGTTTGCTCTGGTTGAGCTAAGCTCAGAAATATTTATAAAATAGGTTAACAGAGCTGGTCAGGCCCGCTCTTAACCCTTGTTGGGCTTGGACAGGACATAAAGATTTGGTTGCGTTTGTACGGTCTGGAGTCAGGACCATTTGATTGGATTTTATACGTCCATTTGTCTCGTTTTTGCAATTATAGTTTCCGTACATCTTGGCTAACTCTTTTTTAAAATTTTTTTAAAAAATTTATATATAATATAAATATAATCTTTTTTTTTGATATTAATATAATCTAAAAAGTAAAAACTTGAAATGTGTCGCGTACATTTTCTTGTTACTTTTTGAGTGGCTGTCCTTTTTTTACCTCTAAAATAAAACCATCGAAAATAAAACATTATCATCTTGATATTTTAAATGTTGTTATAAAAAAAAAAAAAAAAGAATACGGCACTCGGTGCTTGTCTTCCGATACGTTTTGCTTGCCGTTTCATGTTTATCTGTTTAACTGGCATGCAATTGTGCACCCAAAAAAAAGTAGAATTAATTGATTTTTTCTTTTTTTTTTTATAAAAATAAGTATGAATGATATTTTATCGACTCATTACGAGGAATTTTTTTAAATTTTTATCTAAAATAAGTTAGATAATTTATATTAAACTTACGTAAAAGTAAATTTTACGATACTTAACAAATATTACTAAACTATTTATAATTTCGAAAATTCAAAAAAATTTAAACTCAAGGACCGCTTTTAGTAAAACTCGAATCTTGGTTTTTTTTTTAGAACCCAAACTTTTATCAACCGGAGTATACATTGACCATTTAGCTCCACGAGTCTATGAACTTTGTGTCAAAGAGTTGCCGGCCCTTTTGCGTCCCGGCATCCTCCTCTTTCCGGGGGGAAAAATCACCACAAAATTTTAACCACCGTACTTTTCCTTAATGTATAAAAATAAAGGTAAATATTACAAAACAATTTTTTATGAAATTTCATAAATTATAATCAAATTCTTAAATTTTAAAATAATATTAAATTTATTCAAAATTTAATTTAAAAAATAAAAACAAAATAAACAAACTAATTCGTAAAAAATCTGAAAAAGAATTTCCTACTTCATGTCAGTACTGAATTTATAAATACTTGAAAATAATCGCACCCAAAACCATACAACTCGAATGCGAGCTCCACGTAAATCAAGCACGTTGGACACCACGTGGCGTAAATAGGCACGTGTCGATCAAAGCAAGCCGCGTGCAATCATTCAAGATTTAAACCAAGATTTCGGTCTTCAAAGTAAACCGAATCCACCGGAAAAGTCCCCCCACATCTACAAGCAAATCCTGCAAGTAACTGAAATTTCCAAGAATTTTTTTAATAATAAAAAACAGAAAAAGTCAGTGAACAGACGTAAGTTCACATATTAAATTATATGTATCTAATTTGTGTAATAAAAATTATATTTTATATAATTATAATAATAAAAAATATTATTATTTTTTATTTTATATTTTTAAATTATAATTAAAAAAAATTATAATTAAATAAACTACGCGTGTGTAAGCGAAATTTGCCCAAAAAGCATTTGCCCATGTAACAACCCTCAATTGAAAAAAAGAACAGAACCCATCGAAAATTTCAGTGAACTAGACAGGAAAAAAAAAAGGAAAAAGGACAGAGAGAAGATGATGAACGTTTTGGCTCTGTGTCTGGCGTTTACTTCGCTGTTCGCTGCAGAGATATTGTCTCCAAACCCTGAAAAGCAACTCTACCAGAAAGAGGACGTGATTGTCAAAGAAGGGCATAGGATTATAGTTGTGGAAACCTACGACAATGGTGGCCAACACAACACCAAAGTTTCGATCTCGCCCGATCAGCAACAACAACAACAACAGCAACAAGACTCAACTGTTTCCGCCGCAAGTGGCATACTTGACAGTACGAAAGAAAAGGCGAAAGAAGTGGCCCGAGAAGTCGAACGCAATGGCGAGAGATTCGCTTCTCCTGGAGACCTTATATGCGACGCGTTTGGGAAATGCAAGCGCAAGATTGCTTCGGTTGCCACCGGTAAAGCTAATGAAGCGGCGGCTCGGCAGAGAGAGATGGCACGCGAGGCCAAAGAGACAGCGGAGGCGGCAATTGCTAGAAAGCGTGAGATGGCACGAGAGGCTAAGGAGAAAATGGAAGGTGCCTATGGGAAGCCTAAGGTCTGCCCCTGAGAAGGTCCACCGTGCAAAACAAATGGCGGAGGAGGCGTATGAGAAAGCCAAGGAGTCTGCGGCCCAAAAAGCCCACGATGTCAAAGAAAATGTCAGAGCGTCCGTTGATAAGGCCAACGACACAGCGAAAGCCGCGAAAGATATGAGGAAGACGATGGAGAACCACGTCGTTGGAAACTTATCCGAGAAAGCAAAAGAAGCGAAAGTGAAAACAGGGCATGCAAAAGAAAAGGTCTGGAGGGCTGTGAGTGGTGCTGCAAAGTACGTGGCTTCAGCTGAGGTACTGAATTCTGTGATGGGTGTGGCTAGTTTGTTGGGTTTTGCCACCGGTTATGGAATGTGCGTGTGGGTGACGTTTGTGTCGAGCTATGTTTTGGCGGGCTCTCTGCCAAGGCAGCAGTTTGCTTTGGTCCAGAGCAAGATATATCCTGTTTATTTCAGAGCAATGGCGTATTGTATTGGGGTGACTCTGTTGGCCCATCTGGTGGGTAAACGAGAGTTGATATTCCGCAGCCCGGCCGAGACTCTTCAAGGGTACAATCTAGTGGCATCGATTTTAATGCTTTTGTTCAATGCTCTGTACTTGGAGCCCTTGGCCACCAAGGTACGTTTTGCTTGCTTTTGTGATTGTGCTGTAACAATGGCAAGAATCAACAACAGAATATGGCTGATGGTATTATGTAGCTGCTCCAACTTAGTTTGTTTCCTTTGTTACTTATGATCATGACAGGTGATGTTCGAGAGGATGAAGATTGAAAAGGAGGAAGGCAGGGGAAGAGAGGGCATGGAATCTGACAAGGCTGATGAGACTCAATCCGCGATGGACGCTACTGGTGCAGGAGGCACCAGCGCGACCAGAGAAGAAGCTCCGGCAGTGTCTCGGGAATCTCGACCGCAAGAGGAAGCCATGTTAAAGATGGTGAGATTGAGTCACATGCTGAAGCAGCTAAACACCTATTCATCCTTGCTCAACATAATGACCCTGACGGCTCTTACTTGGCACCTGGTATACCTGGGCCAGTGCCTTAATGTCACTTGCTAATCTAATGGCTTACAGATTCCCTCAGGTGTATTGATTTCTGGTTTTCTTTGTGTTGGCTTGGACGCAGTTTTTAAATGTTGTATTTGCAATGTATGGAGACGGCATGGTGGGTGGAGTGTTCAATTCTCATGTAAATAACAGATATGCTTAACAATTCATCTTATGCCGTAAGCTGATGCTGAACTGAATTTGTTTGATTTAACTTTCTTAGTTATTTTTGATGCAAAGCAGCAAATGCATAACGGCACAAAAAGCCATGAACCAAAAATATAGTTGATACATTGGAGAAAGATTTTTATTGATTCAATACTTTCACATGCATGTTTTATTGAACGAAATACATATTTCTTAATGTGCAATAGAATTGGGAAAGGAAAACAAATATACAGGAGCATAGTGATTACTAACCAGAGTCGTGTACACTATTTTCATTTACATCCATAAAACACCAAATGGCCTTTGGGGAAGCAGAAGGCAGGTCAGCCGGAAACAAGGGGTCGTAGAACAATATCCTCATGACAGGCCTTCACCTACATAGTGCAGAAGAGTGCAATAGCATGATGATAAATCACGTAATTAATCGATAATGATGATTCAAAATCCAACTGATTGATAGTAAAATAACGGTTGGGAAGGCACTACCTCCATCTAACGTTCTTTAGCCGCGCATTTACATTGCCTCTGATGCTCTGTAAGTTCCTGCAATTCCAACAAGCAAATATTTTGCGATCAGCATTGTTCAGTTCGTTCATCATTATTATTTACAGATGGTAATGGTTCCTTTTACGCACCAACGACCTAGGAAAAAATTGTTGAACTTGTCATCTTTGTATCACAGGAAACCACAACAAAGGAAATGATTAAAGTCTATCTTTCACCAAAAATTCAGAAACCAAGTACAGCTATTCTATAAGCATCAAAGCAGGGAGTACCTGTATCTGCCTTTGAAGATCCTTAACGTAATCTACTGCCTCATCTAACATGTCTGCCGTGTTTGTTTGCTGGAAATGAAGAATGTGCAGCATCAAGTAAAACAAAGGACCGAAGTGAAAAGCGATAAACTCCTACCTTCTTCTGAATTTCCTTTGCAACTGTGATATGTGCCACAGTAATACGCAGGAACTCAGGATTTTCTAATCACGGTTAGTCTGCACCAAGGATCTAATAAAAGTCTTTTTATATTCCTGCTTGTCATAAATGTATAGACATGACATATTCAGGCTGATGTCCTATGTTATAGAATCTATGTGACATAATTTGGTTCTTGTTCCCACATAAAATAACACAAACAAATAACTCGCTGAAGTTTAATGCAAGACAACCAAGGTTCAACACTCCCTTATATCTAAATTTTTCAATCTGCTATATGCAATTAGCATATCTGAGAAAACATATACTAATTGAAAGTGCATACGAGTGAGAACATTACCTTATTCATGTTTGGAACAAGCTCCTGAAGCTTCCTTATGCGATCACTGATTCTAGTTCTCCGAACCTTTGACTCCGGCAAAGTAAAGGTTTATTCAGGACTAATGACAAACATTTTGCAGCTTATATACCAAATCCAAAATTTAGCAAGCTATTAACTGATATACGCATCTCACCCTCTCTGCAATGCTCCGAGGATGCGTAGCACAGCCACGCTTGGCACGAACCCTACAAGGGACTGAATCCTCCAAAAGCTTGTCCATCTCTAAGTCGATCAAACTTGACGCCGAGCCTGGCAACTGCCCACTCTGCTCTCCTTTCTAAAGAATTCAGCAATCACAATTAGTTAATTACTACCCATAGATATATTTACACATTTACATAAGCAATTCCCGATTACTGTGAGGAAAAAAAAAAAAATCTCGTTATTCCACCAAGAATGTTGCATAAAGACATGCTAATTTATTCTGAATTCAGTGATAACATGAGATCCAACTACAAGCATAAAACAGTGTTTTTTTATTTTTTTTTATTTTTTGCCCTTTAGAGCTAATGAACCAGTGGTTAGGAGAAAGGGATGAAAGAGGGACTTTATTCGAACCCAATAATCCAATTAGAGTCTACCGTTTCTAACTACCTCAACTATTGTCGAATTCTCGTAAAAACAAAATTTGAAAAATCCCATTTTACCTGGAACGCTAGATGCTTCCAGGGGACATGACACCAAACCGACTACCAAAACACGGTAAACGTACGATATTTTATTAGTTTAAACTTTGAAAAAATTGGAGTGTTCAGTTTCTTACCGGCTGGGTGGAAGGTTTAGAAGAAGAGTGCTGCTGCAACTCGACCTCTCTAGCATTCTTACCAGTGGGAGATACATCCATACTATGGGATATATATTCATAATTCGACAGAATTTCCAAGCTAGAAAAGTACCCATCGTGACCCCCAAGCCCAGAATTCCCAAGAAAATCAGCTGGAGAGCTGTTTTGCCTCTGAAAACTGGCCGGTTCAAACAGACCCGGCTCGGCCGAAAGGACAGGATTTCTACTCGAAGGTGGTGCGTTGGAGACAAGTAACTGAGTTAAGTTCTGGCTTGGCTTTAATGGGTCCTCTTCGTCTCCTTCAAGAAGTGCTTCTAACCAGGTGGCTGGAGCTGAACGGAACCGGGTGAGCCCTCCTCGACCCAGTTCACCGCCGCCACCAACAAAGCCTCCTTCTCTTCCTCCCTCCTCCTCCACCACCACCACCACCACCGGTAGAACTCTGTCTGCTGCCAGCAGGTGTCGGTTGCATTTGTTTCAGAGTTTCTGGTGATTTTTGATGCATACTTTAATCGAGGATTTCATTGATATCCTTCTCCTTTTTTTCGCCTTTTGTTATTATTATTATTTTTTTAATGTTATTTCGGCCGGAAAACAATAAATGGTTACAATTAGAAGAAGATTTTTGTCTTGTTTTTATTCTATTGACATATTAAAATTTAACAAATTTTTATTGTTTAGTTGTATTAATAAAATATAAAATAAAAAATCTTATTATTTTATTTTATTATTAAATTTAGTATTAATATATATAATTATAAAAAAATAAAAAAAAACAGGAAAAATATTTGGGATGCTTATTTTTTTCCTAATCAAAAGGAAGCGTTCTGTCCATTCGTGCAGTGTGAAAACTTACGTCTGCTTGAAATTTTGACCGCCTGATGCCGACGACATGATCATCAATCAGCTGACGGTGTTGACCCTTTCATCAGACGGAGAGGGGCGCGTAGATCCGGTTAAGAATTAGTTAGATTTGTTTACTATAACTCCTGATCCTGAAAAAACTTATGAACAGCTGCAACGCAGGGGCGCGTGTACACGCTCTATTGAAAAGAAAGTCAGAAGGCAAGAAATGTTGGCTTGGCGAGCCAAGGTCCTTTCTTTTTGTGGACGCGCATCAACGAGCGCGTGGAGTAATCAGAGAGATATAAGGATTATTGTGTATTTGTGTGCGATGACTGATTATATTTTGTTTTCTTTTGAACTCTCCAGAAACTTTGGTTTGCTTTTTATAGCAAATTTAAGGAGACAGCGAGTGGTTCCCACCGTTGCACCAACCCAAAAGAGTTGGCGCACAAACCAAAAATTTGGGCTCCTTGGTCTTGCCTCCAGTTCTTTTTCTCTCTCTGTTTTTTTTTTTTTTCCTTTTTAATTTCCCTGTTTTTGGTGTGCCCTTTGCTTATGTGCCTTTTTGCTACTTTTTTTTTCCAATCAATGGCATTTTCTATTACACTTCGTTTCTGAAAAAATAGAAAAGAGAAAAATAAGAAGAAAAAAATGTGAAGAATGAATGTTAGAAAAAAAATATTTTATCATTGAGAGAATGTAACGTAAAAAAAATGAAAAGTATTTTATTTGTTAATTGATAGAACGTAAACAAAATATATATTTATTATAATGTTAAATTTATTTTTAAAAAAGAAAAAAAAATAATTTCACAAAATAAAAATAAAAATGAACCTCTAGCTGCATGTCCACCCAATTCCCCTCAAAATTGGAGGAATTGGGATACCTTATGCCCCTACTTTATTTTTTTTTTTCCCTTTTTCTCTCTCCCCATCATTCTCTTTTTCCCTAATCTACTCAAAATCTTTCTTCCTTAACGCCAATTCCACTCTTCTAATTAGAGTTTCATCACGTGAGAATGCTTTATGAGACACTCAAGAAATACATAGTCTATCCAACGATATTTAATAATTTTTTTTAAAAATTATAAATATTTTATAATCTAACAGTTTAAATCACTACGTACTTTTTCAAGCGTTGCCAAAAATTTTTTTTGTTTTCTTTAACCTTAAGAACACTATCACGTAATTTCTCTTAAATAATACTAAAATAATAACTTAATTCTATCTAATAATATTTAACAATTTATTTTTTGAATTTAATTATCCAATAATTTATACCATTTTCAAATTCCTTGAAATTATAAATCTTAAGTCCCAAAGGTTTTTTTTTTTTTTTGGTCAAAAGTCCCAAAGGTTTTTTAAAAAAACTTTAATTAACCCAATTATTGATGGGGGACCAATACCTGAGAAAAAGTCCAGGCAATAGTAAGTTTTCCACCCACCATTGTTGCCCCCAAATGGTCGTCCGGTGACAAGGACAAAACAGGGTTTGGCCGGAGTGGGCCAAGAACCGTGGTGGAGCTTGAAGCGAATCAAGTTATAATGAATTATGATATCTAAATTCACTGAACATTTATCCCGCACGTTTAGGGATACTTTATTTTGAATTTCCTGATAATTTGTATCAGAACAGGAAGTCATTGTGTTCAATTTGTTAATCAGATCTTTTGTATTCGCAATCAAAAATTCGGAATGATTGTCACTGATATTAGGCCTGTGTGAACAGCGGTCATGATGCCTGTGATTAGGATTATGAATTTGGACCGTCCGTCCACAAACTCGGCCTCCTAAGCCAACTTGTTGATTAGATCAATTTGATTGAAATCCATTCATTCACGCAAACTTAGAGATGAAAGCTACCGAACTTAACGCTGTATTTAGATGAAATTTTTATAGGGAGAAAAAAAGTAAGAGAGAGGAAAGTGAAAAAATTGATTATTAAAGGAGATAATATTTTTTATTCTCTTTTATATTTGGAAAGAGGTGACGAGAGGGAGGAAAATTATAAATTTTTTTATTTAAGAAATAGTGAGAAGTGAGGGAGAAAAATATAAAATGTATTAAAATAACAATTTTATTATTCATAATAAATTTTATTTAAATATTTTGTTTAGAAAAAATTATAATTTTTAAATTATATAAGAGATAATTAAGTCATTTAATAAATTTAGTAGAGAAATTTACAACTTTTCTCTCATTTTTAGAAAGATTAATTTTAATGGGATAGAAAATGATTAAAATTTTTATTTCCATCACTTTTCAAATATTTTTAAAATACAACAATTTACCTTAATACTCTCACTTTCCTCTACCTCCCTCCTTCCCCCTTCCCCCCCCCCCCCCAACATGACGTAAGGGTAGCAAATTGAAGTTACGTTCAAATTTAAGAGATCCATTATTTTCTTCACGTGCGGGAAATTTTTGTTTTCCAAATAAAGAAATTTTGTAGAATTCTACTTGGTTCCGCCTTTCTTTCTTTTTTGGTTTGGTACGGCAATGTCTAAACTATAAAAATTTAAATTGGTTCATACACTTTAAGACATACCTTTTATAGTAGAACCAATAATTCTCACTCGAACAACCAACTAAGGTGGAGGTCTGGACGATAATCCGACTTACTTTTCTTAGTATTGACCCGAGTTTAAGTCTTTACAGCAACGCCTATCCTTAATTTATACAGACTTATGTCAAAAATGTAATAGTAAATTCTAAATTCATTAACATTATGGTTGGACATGAAGAAGACTTGTTTAGACTTATTAGTGCTCAGAGGATAAATCTTCCATATAGGGGAAGTTAAATATGGAAGATAACGGATGACTTCTAATTTTGATCTATAAATACGATAATCGATATACCAGCAATGCACTTTTTTAATATTAAAAAAAAATCCACCAAACCATCGAGAATTGGGTACAATTTAATTCAATTTATTCTAACACTTCCAAAAAAAAAAAAAAAAGACACTTTTCAATTCACTTAAAAGAAAAACAGAATTTACCGGCCCATGCACTGTAACGCTACAAGTAACCTATACATTACTTTATCATGGCCATATAAAGGCCCAAAAACCATAGGATATGATAATTTGCATGTCACTGCAGCTGGTCTGCCAGCAGTGGAAATTGCTGCAGCAGCCAAGTTACGCCCTTTATAGCGGCCTGCAATTCTCAAGAAGGAATTACGAACAATCTCATACGCCAAAATAAACAATCAGTCACTTTCAACAGTACAGTATGCATTATGTTTTTCAAGCTTTGCCGTTTTGATGTTGGTTGATCTATCTAAGAAAGCAGCAACAAGAAGGGATCAGAGCTATGCGAAGTCAAAAGTGAAAAAGGAAAAAAAAAAAAAAAAAAAAAAGAAAAGAAAAAAAAGACAAAACTATAATTTTCAATTACTCTAAACAGCATTTTTAATTTTGATACTTGCTAATTTTACTCATTTTTTTAGTGAGTAAAATTAACTCATGATCTAATATCATTTAAATATATTATTTTTAATTTTTTTATTTAAATAGACTCCACACTTATTGTGTAATATAAATCATGAATCACTTACATTTACTTAAAAAAAAAAATTAAAATAAAAATCCCCTCTTCAAACTTTTCAGAGTCTACTTTTGTTGTCCTGATTGGTAGACCTAAGAAAGCAGCAAGAAAATTGAACCCAAAAAAAAAAAAAAAACCATAAAAAGCTTATAAGTTGGCTTGGCTCGGATAACGCCTCATGTCATCTACACATAGTATCCGCAGTTGAAATTTGCTGATTAGAGATGCAAAAATAGGCATGGTTGAGGTGCAGGAAACTTCATAAAAAAGATTACTCCCAGAAGTACACCCACAAACAAAGACATAAACATGCATGGGTACATTAATGTCCTGTACATGTGTTTGTGTAACCTACTGCCAATACCAAGCGTGATAGGTGCTCCACGAGCACTAGCTAGGACAGTAATTTTGCATCTCGCAGCCCAGTCAATGGAACTTGTTTTAGCACACCTCCATGCCTAATATAATTTGGATGTGCAAAAGATGAAAATTTCTGTGCCAATGATAGAATGAACAGTTGATATACATACCAAAGCCGTCTCCCCAGGCTTGATTGCAGGCTCAACACTATCTCGTCCGTAACTGTTTTGATATAAACCAGATGAGAATCCCCCATGACAAACATGCATTTTCAGAGAAAATGATGTGATGTAGAACGAATAAAAAGAACAACCTAAGTCAGGAATCCACCCGACAGCTAATCACTCGGGAATCCACCCGAAAAGAAACGAGAATCCACTCGAGAGAAAATTATTTGTAATCAATATTCAATTGCATAAAGTCTGAAAAATAATGAAGGTTCAAGCTCTATTTATAGAGCTCAACAGATAAATCCTAAAACAGATGGTCAAACATGAGCATGCAACTCTTGAAGAACACACACAACTCGACTCAGAGCATCAGCAGCTTTGTTTTCTATACCAGAACAATGTTTAAGCACAAAAGAATACTCATTAAGAAATTCAACCCATTTAGCATGCTTAGCATTTAATTTCTTCTGAAAATTCAAATAACGTAAAGCTTGATGGTCAGAAAACAAAACAAACTCCTTAAGAAGCAAATAATACCTCCAATGACGCAAAGACTGAACAACAGCATAAAACTCCTTATCATATGTAGAGTACCTTTGCTTCGCTTCATTGAGTTTTTCGCTGAAAAAAGCGATGGGGTGTCCTTCCTGACTCAGGACTCCTCCAATGCCAACTCCCGAAGCATCACAAGCAACTTCAAATACCTTATTGAAGTCGGGATGACTCAGAACGGGAGCTTCACTGATTTGCTTTTTAATATCTGTAAAAGCTATAGAAGCTTTCCTAAACCACTGAAATTCTCCTTTTTTCAAGCAATCAGTAATAGGGGTCATAATGGTACTGAATCCCCTAATGAACCCACTAGACACCTAAGTAAGTCTCCCAAACTTCGGTTAACTACCTCAGTTTGACAATCTGTTTGAGGATGAAATGCAGATGAAAATTTTAAACAAGTCCCAAACAATTTCCAAAGTGTTTTCCAAAAATAACTCACAAATTTAACGTCTCTATCAGACACAATGGGAACAGGCAAACCGTGCAATCTAACAACTTCTCTGAAAAATAATTTTGCAACATGAGATGCATTAGTGGACTTATTACATGCAATGAAATGAGTCATTTTAGAGAATCTATCCACAACCACAAGGATGCAATCATTACCACGAACTGTTCTAGGCAAACCAAACACAAAATCTATACTAACATCACGCCAAGGTGCATGTGGAACAGGAAGTGGTGTGTACAAACCAGTGTTATGCTTTTTAACCTTAGCAACTTGACAAGTGCGACACTTGACACAATTCAGACACATCTCTCTCTAAGGAAGCCAGTAAAACCTATCCTCAACAAGTGCAATGGTCTTATCCTTCCTAAATGACCAGCTAATCCACCACCAGCATGCATTTCCCAAACTAAAAAATCACGGAGTGATGTACGTGGAATGCACAACTTATTAGCTCTAAATAGAAANTCCTCTAGCTTAGGAATGAGAAATCGGTACTTGATGGTGATCTTGTTGATAGCTCGACTATCAACACATATCCTCCATGGCCCATCTTTCTTAGCGGTTAACAAAGCAGGAACAGCACAAGGACTATAGGTGTCAAAACGGGTCATCGGGTTGGGTTCGGGTTGGGTCACTTCGGGTTCGGGTCACTTCGGGTCGAGTTACTTATGGGTCAAGTTATCTTCGGGTCATTTTGGGTTGGGTCACTTCGGGTTCGGGTCGGGTTCGAGTCAACCCACGGGTTGGCCACGTCATCAAAAATGATGACGTGACATTTTTTATTAAAAATTTTAAAAATTTAAAAATTTCAAAAATTTTACTAAAAATTCTTAAAAATCAAAGAAAATCATATGATTGAAAAATAATTGAAAATTTTTCTTTTAAAATATTTTAAAAAATTAAAATAAAATTTAAAACAGTATAAAAAATCTCAAAATATTCTAAAAAGTTTTATAATTAAGATTTATATTGAAAATAGTATAATCTATACTTTTTATAATATAAAATATGCTAAATTTTTTCATTTTATTTTTTTGTTCCCTTAAGAAAAAAAAAGTTCGGGTCAAATGGGTCGGGTTAGGGTTGGGTCGGGTTTGACCCAAAGATTTTCGGGTCATTCGGGTTAGGTCATCTTTCGGGTCGGGTTCGGGTCGTATTTTTTCGGGCGGGTTCGGGTCAACCCATCGGATCAGGTCAGATTTTGACACCTCTAACAAGGACTAAGGCTATGTCATACAAAGCCCTTAGATAATAATTCTTCCACTTGCCTATTTAACTCTTCACGTTCCTTTGGGTTCATCCTATCGTGTGGAAGATTAGGTAACTGTGAACCAGGAACTAAGTCAATGGCATGCTATATGTCTCGCATGGGTGGGAGCTCCTTGGGAAGGTCATCAGACATAATATCCACAAATTCCTTGAGTAATTTATCAAAAGTAGAAGGAAGAATAGCTCGATGTGAGCTTGAATGTGGAATAATCACTTGGGAAACAACAACTATCAAATAGTCATTACTCCCTAGCTCCCTTTCAAAGGCCTTATGATCCAAAATGTGAAGACCTTTATTAGCAGAAATAAGGGGAAGAGATTTGGGTTTCGGCCTCGTGTCCTTAACAGAGGGCTTAGCTGGGTTTAGGATGATATTCTTGCCTTCGTACGTGAAGACATAAGTATTCTCCTGACCATGATTGGTCACATTAAGGTCATAGAGCCAAGGACGACCTAAGAGAATATGAGCCACATCCATGGGCAGAACATCACAATAAACCTTATTCTTATAGTCACTTAATTGGATGGGCACTAAACACCGCTCAGTGACTACTAAGGTGGTTTTATTTACCCTAACTACACGGAATGATTGCGGATGTGTTTCTGCCTTAAGGTTTAATCGTGAAAGAGCAGATTTCGCAACAACATTCATGGTACTCCCTCCATCAATAACCAACTTACAACTGCGATCTCCAGATCGAATGTAGGTGTGGAATATGCTTGTTCGTTTCCACGTATCATTGTCCACAATAGTAGACAAAACACACCTAATAATAGCACAATGCTGGTCATCATCCACAAAGTCCTCAATAAATTCATCATCTTCACTAGAGTACTCTAAGGGATCAACAACTTGATATTCACTCATTGGGAGATCATCAAACTCTTTATCCATAATGAGAGCACGATCGGGACAACAGGAGGTAATGTGACCTTTTTATGGCAACGGAAACAGTCAACGGAAATGTTACTCGCACGAGATTCGGGAGTAGAACGTACCGGACGAGAAGTGGAAGAAGTAGAGTGCAAAGAAGCGGAAGGATTGACAGGTTTGACTTGAGAAATGGAACCAAAAGAAAAGGAGGTTTTGGTTGCATGCATTCCAACAGAGGGGGACGAGCGCGTGAATGAAGAAGTCTTGATGTATTTCTCAACCTCTAAAACCTTGTGATAAGCTTCTTCCAAAGAATCAGGACCAAGTAAGAGAATCTCCTTTTGGATTTCAGGCTTGAGACCATTAACAAAACGGTTTAGAGTGAAGTAAGGATCTTCATACAATTCACATCTAAGCAGAAGCTCTTCGAATTTAGACATGTAAGCAGTAACGCTAAAAGTCATTTGCCTAAGATTTAGATGCTGATAATAGAGTTGACTCCTATGATAGGAGGGAACATACTTAGCTTTTAGCTTCATTTTCATGACTTTCCACAGGATGATAGGCGACTCACCTAAACATTTAGCTTTACGAAGCTCGTTCTGCCAGAATTTTCTAGCTGACACTACCAATTTCATCTTTGCAAATTGAACACGCTCAAAATCATTCATGTCATACCATGCAAAATAATCATCTAAACTATCAAGCCAGTCAAAAAACACTTCAGCATTCAATTCACCATTAAATTCAAGAGCATCTAACTTGATCTTCCTAGTGAAGTGATTGTGATCTAGACATGCATGCATGTGTTGTGGCCTATGATACCTATCATGAACTCGAGTATGCACATCATCACGTAAATCATCACGCACATCATCATGCAATTCATGAATAGAATGCCTACGTGTACCCTTAGGGACATGACGTGTAGAAATGCATCATGATAAAAATCCTCTTCATCAATATGTCCATGTAGATTTCCATCGGGGGGAAAGCTAACAGTTGGTTTTGGGGTGACTAAATTTTTAAGATCCTAGGCGTAGAAAAATGGGCATTAACAGAACCCTCAACATAGGTTGCCCCAATTGGCTGTTCAATAGATTCGTCTACTGGTTGTTTGTCCAAACGTTTTAAAATGACATTCAGTTCGGTGGACAAATTAGCAAAGTCGTTTCTAAAGCTGTTCATGTCGGACTGATAGGCAGATTGTGCGGCGTGAACTTCAGCTCGAAGCTCATCTATTTCAAAAGCGGGCTTGGTAGCAGATTTGGCTGTTTATCGAGTATTAACCATGTTTTGTGAAATAATTATGCTGAAATCAATACTAATTGCAAAAAGTAATAAAAATTATAAACTACTATGATGCACACAATCGAAATAAAATATGGTGAGTGAATGATAATGTCACGAGACAACAAAAGTATGAGCAATAAAGTAAAATATGGTAACGTTAGAGGTAGTGAAAAAGTGGACGGTATAAAATATGACAGTGATGTTAAAAGAACAGTAAATATGAGGTAATAAAATAGAAGGCAAATTTCTTTTTTTTTTGAATCAAACACAAATTTATTGAAATTTTAAACTAACTTAAAAATTAATCAAAAATTTCAATAAAGGAGAAAATTACCTCAAACTTAATTAACTTCATACTGTCACAGTGATGCAGGTTCTTTTCCGGCGACGGTGCGACAACTTCGGCGGTCGACAGACTCCGGCGACGTCAACGAGCTCCGGGGACGGTGAAGAATGGTTCCAGCGAGGGCAGAGAACCATGGGAAGATCGAAGGGACGTCTGGGTAGCGCCAGTGAAGGGAGCAATGGGCTACTCGCAGCGGAACAATAGCGGCGCTCTGAAACCGATGATCGGATGGCGTCAAGGACGACCGATCAAGCCGTGACAGTGACAGAAATGGTTAGATCAAACGATGAGGAGCTTTTTCGAACCAGGTTCAAGCGTCGGCGGCGCAAGATCAGGCGACGGAGAGCGGCGGCGAGAAGAGGAAAAGCAAAGGAGTCGGGCGGCCGTTCCGGGGCGTTCCGGTGGTATTCCGGTGCGTGGATGCAGAGGGTGGGTAGATTGAGCGTTTGTGGGTCAGAGAAGGTGGGTTGCGGGTGTTGCCGGTGGCAGCGGCGGCACGTAAGGCGGCGGGCGGCGGTTCGGCTGCGGCAGCGCGGTAGAAATCAGAAGTTGATTTTGGGATTTGTGTGATTTTTTTTTAATGGTTTTCTGTGATTTTCAAGGTTAGGGACGATGGAAAATAAGTTTAGAAACGTATTCGGTATGTGATTTAATATCGAAACGAGTTTGGATCGAGGTTTTGCTCTGATACTAAACTGATGTAGGACGAATAGGAAGAAACAAACTAAGTCAGGAATCCACCCGACAACTAAAACACTCGGGAATCCACCCGAAAATAAACGAGAATCCACTCGAGAGAAAATTGTATGTAATTAATATTTAATTGCATAAAGTCTGAAAAATAATAAATGTTCAAACTTTATTTATAGAGCTCAACAGATAAATCCTACAAAGAAATAAATAACTGCTAACAGATAATCACGGAAATAACTGATAAAATAAACACGTAGTTAACACGTTCTAAATAAGATGGAATCTAATAATTGAATAATAAATCTTATTTTACGTAGACCGAAACTTTCGAAATTTCTTTCAGGAGAAAAAATCCTTATCAGCAACTACAACTGCATCAATCTCACAATTGATGAACCCTACCAAATGACAGAATGTAAACACTTCTTTATTTCCTCTCTTTCTCATAATTTCTGCAAAAATGTTTGCGGTAAATTTGTAAAAAAAAAAAGAAAAAGAAAAAGAAAAAGCACGCACTAATTTGGAAAAAAAAAAATGCTCGTTATTTCTTCTTCTTCTTCTTCTTTTTTTTTTTTGGGTAATTCGCATTAATTAAGATCATGATCGGATCCTATCAGGAATGCTCACCATTGGAAACATGACATATTCTAAATCTTAAGGTCAAATTACTAACGACTCATGTCATTAGTAAAAGAAAAAAAAAAAAAGTGCCTGACAAAGGCAAAAAATCAAGATTTTGTTTGGCAGGTTTACCCGATTTTAGAATTAATTATATTCACTTCATTTTTTTTAAAGGACCCGTTAACTTATAGTCGTTAAATAAATTAATTATTTTTTGTTACTTTTTTATTAAGTAATACCAAATGAAAGGTCACGTCAAATTTGTTTATTGACTCAATACAATGTCAACGTGACAATTTTTTAAAAATAAAATATGAAAATTATTGAAAATTCTGAAAATTCCAAAAAAAAATCTGAAAATTTTATAAAAAAATCCAAAAAATCTAAAAAGGGGTAAATGAATGAGTTTCTATAGTGTCCTCTGTCATGCTACTTTTGCTGTGTAAGCAAGGAGGACCAGCTAGGTGGAAGCTTTGGTTAGCAATTCATGGAGTTCTCTGAAAATCACTCAATTATTGTGTTGGTTTTCTTTAGTATGGTACTTGAGTGGGTAGCGCTTACAAAAATAGGCTTCCAATTTTCCTCTCTTTTTTCACCTTCTCAATTTTAAGGTTCCCAAGTTCTGCCGGACAACAAATAATCAATTCTTTCTGTAGTGCTAAAGACCAGTAAAACCAGTGGTTTTCTTCTTTTTTTCAGCAAAAAATTTAGCTGTGCAAGTTGGAGGGGGGAAAAAAGGCTTACATGCTTGTAACCATTTCCTAGGCCATTGGTTCATGAAGTATTGAAGCCCAACATGTTTGTTAGATGGAGTTCTATGTTCGGTCCCAGATCACAAACACATTCTGCTAGGGGTGTTTGATGATTGAATTGGGTGGATTAAATAGAAATTTTACATTTAAACTGTTACAATAATAGTTTGAAGTTTTCAAACTATTTTGAATCGCTACCAATTTATCAATTGTCTAAATTAACCAAGCCAACTTGTTATCTTGCAGATTTGTTATGGACGGATTATTTCACGGACAAACAATCAATGTGAAAGGAATTTATTAGTACACAACCCAATTACAAGTATAGCATACATATGAACAAACGAATTCTGTAGCTATTTGCCACTCTGTATAAAACTGGTAGTCTAGCAACGGAAAAAAACAAAGAAAAGGATTCTTAACTATTTGAGGCCTAAAACATAAATAGGAAATGCATATGAAGATGATACGAATGTAAAAACAATAAGAGGGACACCACTTTTTCAAACCAAACTATTAAGAATTAGTATATTGTTTTAAACTCATATATATTTTAAATAAGCAGTAAAAGTGGATTGCATCTGTTATCCGTTGTTTTCAAGACTTTAAAACTGCCATCAATCCATCGTTAAAAATTAAAAACTATGGATAATTTTTTTTCTTTACAAATGCAGGTACGTGCGGTGCCATTTGAATAGTTTTTGAACGGCTCTATATTCTGCCAAGGGTAAGGTTGTCTTGTTCTGCTTTGTTATAAAGAGAGGCCACGTTGATCCAGCTTCAGCTGATGCGTGTCAATTGTCAAATTGCCGAATTAGAGAGAGAAAAAAAAAGCCCCCAAATGACAAAATCAAAATGACTATAATGTCATTACTGGAAATACTTTAGACAATTTCTTAGTAGATATTTCAGTGATTTATTCTCATGGTATAATTTATGACTCAATAAACTTTTTAATTGATTAAAAAAAAATTCTAGCCACATGGTCACCAAATACAAAGTAGCCCTGCTGGCCTTCCTCATATCATAGAGGTAGATTTCCCAAAAAACATGTTTGCAACAAAAACTTAGCTGGTATCTTACGGATCTGATAGTGATTGGAGAGCTGCAAATCAGTAAACAACTACGGACCAAAATATTAAGGCCAGCAAGAACTGTGAGTTGCAGCCATGTATGTCAAAATTCAAGATCAAAGCTTTAAAGTTAAGCCCTCGTAGCATGTTACATTCCTACTTCAAAAAGGATAAACGATTGAAGAGGCTGTCTCAGAAGCTAGGACAGCTAAAATTGGTAGCTCTATAAGACACGCCAATTGAGCTTAGTTGGAACCACTGCTAATTGTTTTAGACTATTAAATTTGACTGGTTCAACCTTTGTTTGGCATTGGCTAAGTAAATAAAGGCTACCTCAAAGCTATCCTGACGGCTCCAGTTGGTGCTTTAAACTCTTTTTCTCCTCACAGACACATAAACACTTGCATAGACCTCTCCAAGCAAGTCTCACAAGTGGAAAGAAGCTAAACATTATGGGCTTTTTATGGCTATTCTCTTCTTCATTTCTTGTTCTTGCTCTGGTGCCCTTTGTTGCCAATGCTCAACCCTTGGTTCCTGCCATGTTCCTATTCGGAGACTCGGTTGTCGATGTGGGCAACAACAACCACTTAGACACCATTGTAAAAGCAAACTTCCCACCTTATGGTAGAGATTTTGCAAATCACTCTGCAACTGGTAGATTCTGCAATGGAAAGCTTGCGACAGACTTTACCGGTATCCTATGCCAAAATGCCATTATATTGTCTCCCTTTTTTTTCTGTGTTTGATTTTGTGATTTACTAATTAGCCTTCTGCTTCCTGTTTGTTTTCATGAACAGCTGAGAACATAGGCTTCACTTCTTACCCACCACCATACCTCAGCAAAGAAGCTGAAGGCAACAATCTATTAATTGGAGCTAACTTTGCCTCTGGTGCTTCTGGTTACTACAACGCTACGTCAAAGCTATATGTAACTTCATGGAAACCCAAAAGCACAAATCACGCTTAGTGCTAGGCTCTGGCCGTTCTGCATATTGCCTTTTCCTTTTTTCCCACTTGATTCCTCACTTCAGAATTAGTGCTCTCTGGCTCCCTAGTCCCTACATTGGTAGACTACTGATCTATGCTTTCACGCTTTCGCGGTGCAGAATTCAATCTCATTGAATCAGCAAATAAAGCACTACAAAGAGTATCAGAAGAAGATAGTGGAAATCGCAGGGAAATCCAATGCATCATCAATTATATCAGGAGCAGCCTACTTTGTTAGCTCTGGAAGCAGTGACTTCATGCAAAACTATTACATTGACCCTCTTCTGTACGAGGCCTACACGCCTGATCAGTTCTCAGATCTTCTCATGCAATCTTATGCAAAATTCATTCAGGTCCTGAATAATGCACAGATTATTTCTGCTACCCAACCGTGTTCAGCTGCTAAATTGTCACATTATGCTTACAGGATTTGTATGATCTGGGAGCAAGAAAAATTGGGGTGACAACGTTGCCGCCTCTCGGATGCCTGCCGGCAGCTATCACTACATTTGGCTCCGACAGCAATGAATGCGTAGCCAAGCTTAACAAAGATGCAGCTTCTTTCAATAACAAACTGAACGCTACATCTCAAAGCCTACAAAACAAGCTTTCGGGCCTCAAGTTGATTGTTCTGGATATCTATCAACCTCTCTACAACCTTGTTACGAAGCCTGAGGACAATGGTACATAAAATATATGCCTTTCTACAACAAATAATGATAAATATATCGAAAACTGTATTATAAAAAATTCTCGACCATTAAATACATAAGGTGTTAAAAAAGTTGATTGATTTTTTTTATAATATACAGAATCGAGAAGTTTTATCATATAAATTTCGTGATAT
Source organism: Carallia brachiata (assembly GCA_021464245.1). Taxonomy (NCBI): domain Eukaryota; kingdom Viridiplantae; phylum Streptophyta; class Magnoliopsida; order Malpighiales; family Rhizophoraceae; genus Carallia; species Carallia brachiata. Next base: position 169,004 of record JADCRB010000043.1, read on the forward strand.
ATGTTATTACTCTGCTATGACCTTTTGTAACTGGGTCTACATTCAATATTTAAACTTATGCGGCCTGCAGGATTTGCAGAGGCAAGAAGGGCTTGTTGTGGAACAGGATTGGTGGAGACATCAATACTGTGCAATGCCAAGTCTGTGGGAACATGTAAGAATGCGTCAGAGTATGTGTTCTGGGACGGTTTTCACCCATCCGAGGCTGCAAACAAGATTCTAGCTGACGATTTGCTGCTTGCTGGCATTTCTATCATCTCTTAATTACATAATTTTATACGCTTACAGCTTCTTGGAATTTTGGGGCTATGCAGAATGATTTGGAATTTGAATTTTCGCTGTTGCCTAGTTTCACATAATTGTTTTGTGACAAAGATTATTAATAAAATATACTTAATTTCGTGTGTGTATATTTAACTAATTGTTTGTTCAATCTCAGAAAAAACTAATTGTTTGTTCACATAAATCTTTGTTCTCTTTGTAACATTAACTTGTGATTATGTGAGCCATGCTATTATTATTTGAACCATTTTATAAATCATGAATGATCAAAATTTTTAAAATAAAAGGTATTAAAAGTACTGAAATATTTCGGTTAATCTAGAAAATTGATCAAGAACACTATTCTCGGTCGTTGACCAAGCATGGTTATAACTGTGCTCAGAAAATTTCGTTAATCAAGAAAATTGAACTAAATTGAAATTTTAGTTATTCGAATTAAATCTTATAATAGGTTAAGCGAATTGATGTAAATTGAACTTGTCAGTTCAGTTACGATTTTTAGTTTTAGAAAATCACGATTAACTAAATTGAACGAAATTTTATTCTACATGTTTATTTTTATTTTTTATTCTAATAATATTAAAAGATACTAATAGAATTATTAATAAGAAATAAATCTTAACAGAGTATTATTATATTTTAAATGAATACTTATTTATCTTATACATAATGATAATCATAAATGTCTTTCAAACAAATAAATCAAAAATATTTCTTACAATTAAATTATCATTTTAAAATTTTCAATTAAAATTAAGAGAAACCGAATCAAGATTTTCACTCACATTCTCAGTTTGGTTTTAATTCTCAATTTAGTATATTCAAAATTTTCGGTTTAGTTTTTTTTACAAAAAAAAAAAATCTGCCGCAGTTGGAACAACTCTTGTTTATTAAGATCTCATATAACAATCTCAAAGGGACTGATCTACCTCTTAAATTCTAATAAAATTAAACGTGTCTCTATCACTAGAGTCTATATGTATAAACTTTCTCTCAATACTGTGTATCATATTTATATCTAAAATAATCCCAATTTGGATCAGCTAAAATGAGAATGTAGATATAAAAATTTGAATTCAAAACTTACGATATAAAAACTCACTGACTTACTACTAAAATTTTCATAACCATATTCATACGTAAACACCTGTTAACCAAAACTTATACCGTAACTGCACATGGGTTTAGGGTTATCAACAATCAACAATGAACATTATTTTAAACATAAACTCACTACAATCAACAAAATTATCCTCATACAACCTAAACCCATCATATACTCTATTTATTTTCCAAACACATTAAAATAAATTATAATAAACACACCTCGATGACACGAAACACCATTTCTCTAAGACCCAAAAGCTTTCTGAACATGAATTGAGTTCTGAGTGCTGTCGATTTTTGTATGTTAGACCTATTGAATGGTTTCAATTTGGAATGGAGGGCGGATTACATAGTTCGGTCTCGATCAACAGTCACTTTTTTTCTACTTGTTTATTTTTTTTTTCAGGTACATTGTTTTGATTGCACCACATTTAAGTCATTTAGGGTTACATTTGGGGTATCAGGTGGGCAGCGGAGAGAGAGAGAGCTTTGGAGGGAATGCGCTGCGTCAGGAAATTTTTATTACGTGAACAAATGGCTCACCACAGAGGCGTAAAATAACCGCTTGTCCATCAAATTTTGAAACTTATGCCACATAGGTAGATATGTCATCGCATAATCGTGGAAATGATGGAAAAAACTTTATTGACCCGACTGTGACCTTCTTTTAACGATAATGAATTGAAATCGATTTTTTTTTTTACTGACATGATTTCGAAGTTCAAACTGTTGAAAACTTAGAGATCCCAAAAAAAAAACTAATCCCAATCTTTTTCACATTTGTGGGTTAACATTATAAGTCACTTATTAATATTTTTATTTAAATTTTCTCATAAAAAGACCTATCATTTGAATACTGTTGGGCTTGAGATCGACTCTATTACAATCCACCAAGCAATTGTTGAAAATTGGACCCGACGTCTAACCATTACTAGATAATTCAAACCCGACATTAGGGCGCCAAATTGATTGTTTGAACGAAAATTCAAATCTAAGTCAAATTGCAAAAACTATTGTCGGTGATCTAAGCTACCAAGTCGCGGTGAAAACTACCAAATCATAGGCAACTAGAGAAGAGCTATAGAGCAATTAAACTATGAGTGAAAAAAGCTTGACCACGCAAATATATTTAGTGAAACAAATAAAAGGTATGTAATTAATATGAAGATATCTAACGATTTATTGATTTTTGAATTTTCAAAATTAATTACACTTTTCACGATCTAACGGTTTAAATCACTGCGTGCCCACCGTGCTTCCACTCATTCACGCCCTCTTATCTTTTCCAGAGTAAAAATTGTATTGCATAATTTACATTATGTTTTAGTCCAATTAAATAAAAATTCAAAAGTTTGTTATAAAAATAAATGAGAATTATAAGGTTAGATCACAATTCTATTAATCCAAACACAGTTTGGATTGTAATCTTTATCTATATAATATATTAAATTAGAAAAATAGAGAAAGTTTCTCTTTGAATTTAGAGACTTTTTTACCTTAGGTGACATGCTTCATAATTTTTTGAGATCTTGATATTTTAATTATTTTTATAAATTTAATTAAAATATATTATTATGATAAACTCACAAATTAATTTAAAATTTATCTAACTATTATCATATAAATCTAATCAAATCTAATCTACTGATGTAAGAGTATTTATCTCAAATTTAAATTTTTTTAAATCATTATAATAAAGAATTGTGGAGCTGCATATCTTTTTTTTTTTATAAATAAGACGAAATAATTTATCAAAACTATTTCAGCTGAGTTCTGTCACGTCTCTTACACCTTCTTGCTTATTGGGCTTATTATATTATCTTCCACCTTTAACACGCATGATTCTACCCTTCTCATCTACTCCTATTAATCTCCGTAAATTGTTCATCTGTTATTATGAACATGCTCACAAAATAATCTGTTCCTATTAATCTCCGTAAATTGTTTATTTGTTATTATGAACATGCACCATAAACAATCAGGAACGCCATATATCATATGTTGCTTGAGGGGTTTGAGTTTCTGTTTTTTTTTTTTTTTTTCCAAACAAGGCCACTAAGAGAGAGGGCAGGAATAATCGATATCTCTTGACGTGTATAAGAAGAAGAAGAAGGTTATAACTTATTTTTTGGCTTTATGTCCATATATATTCATTCTTGCAAGGAAATCTTTTTTTCTATTTCTTCTCCTTATTGCCAGCCTTTCTCTTTTTTTTTTTTTCTTTCTAATCATACCTATGATGGTCTAAATTTACTCACCGAATCAAATTATTTTTAAAGTGGGCGTTGGCTAAATTTTTGCTATTTGATTGAACATTAGTGCAGAGACATCAGAAGAAGCCATGGATCTGGTGTATGTAAAGGATTAAAAAAAAAAAAGAAGGAAATTTGTAAGTTTTCTCTGCTGCCTCCACTACATGTTCCTCCACTGTAATCGTCCATAGGTGCTCAGGATCAACTCTGGCAAGCTCATCAGTGACGTTCTGATTTTTTCTATTAATTTTGTTCCTGTCAAATCATATTTAGATTGCATCTATTGACATTTTGAGATCACCACTGTCTTTGAGCGATCAGAATTCATGGATCCTATTTTTGATTTATTGAAGTCTCTCAAATCGTGAGTTTTTCGTCCCCCGGCTGCATTGATGTTCATTAAAAACCATTGGTCAAAAATTAAGATCAAGTAATTAATACCTATGTTTTAATGGATTTATTTGCAGACCACGCCAACATTGACGGCATCTCTAAAAGAGGAGAGCAGACCAACTTGAGAGACATTCTACGTAGAAAACCATCGTCTTGATGAGCGTCAGGCGAGTTTTAGGATTTTTTTAAAATTTTTTTCAAAATATTTTTAGTGTTGTGACTTTTGTGGTAATTTTTGTAACTTTCATTTTTCAACCCATGCGATGGGAGTAAGACTGAAGACAGCATAAGAAATTTATGGAATGTACTCACCTTATTTCCTGTTATATATGTTACATTCTGTGCAATTTGAATGATCCTATTCTCTTCTTAGCTACGTAATTTATTGTTACTCCCTTCAACACTAATTATGTTAGAATTGGTGGTACTTTACACTAATTTTTAGTATGAGACTTTAGAGTGGTTGGACATTCCTTAAAGTAAGGTGAAAGTTAAGAGATTTTAGTTTAAGCATGAGTCTACATATAGATCTTAGAGTGGACCAAGGTATGAATTGAACAAAAGATGTTGAGGTGCATGTTCGTGGATTCCATTAGATGGGTTATGGGCTTGAGCCAAGAGACTAAAATATAATGATGGATGTTGACTAAGTCTACACGATACTGTATGACACTACATAGTACTGTATGACACTGAATCTCTGGTGATATGTGGAACGCAGGATGTGCAGGCGTGGCTCTATCTTGTTCACCAAGCATCGGGATAATACTTATCATATCGTGCGTGACTAAGGATTATGAGAATATAAAACTTATCGAGATCAAGTGATAGATGATTGTGAGAGATAAGACTTATCAGAATTGAATTGTGGATAAGATCATAAGAATATGAGAATTATCAACCATGATAGAGATTATGAAGAGATAACGATTATTTCCAAGCGCTAAAATAATAGAGGGTATCAATTATAAATAGATTTTATGAGCTTGTCATTTATATTCAGTAAGAGAGAAATCACTAGAGAGAAAAAATTTATTATTTGTACTCAGTAAAGAGAAATCACTATGAATTTGTTATTTGTGCTCAGGAAGAAAGAAATTACTTAGAAAGAAAGAGTTTATCATTTATACTCAGTAAGAGAGAAATCTCTTAGAAAGAGAGAGAGTGAATATTATAAAGAGTTAAGTGACTATTGTCCCTTTATATATTTTGTGATAAAATAATAAAAATTGAAAAAATATTTTCGTATGCTTTTATGTCTTTTTTAACGCAAATCCTTTGTGTGCAAGTTGACTCAGATTAAGGGTTGCTTAACATCATCATAAAACAAAAATTTAAATAAAAAATTTAATCATGTGACAATTACCATGTTGGATAGTTTTAGTACTACATCTGAAAAACACTTAAAGTCTCAAAGAAGGACAGAGCGAAAAGGGAAGAGAAATTGAGAACATTGAGAGAGAAATCGCGAAAAATAGAGAGAAGTATGTTAAAAGTTGTGACCAATTAGAGATTGTGCTGCAATAAATCAATGTCAGGTCACGTTTTCTTTTCGTATACAATCCAAATAATCTAAAAAAGACTAAAATATTAAGCTTGTATCGTAATTTATGTACGGAAATAATTTGTTAATCAAAAAAGATATCTTTGCAAAATGTAATACCATATATAATTATAAACATCTTGGATTCTGTCACCTGTATTTATTGCCTAGGTGAGCTGATTTCATTGCAGCAATAGTTAACACTCGGTAACTGATGTTTCAATTGCGGATTCTATAATGAAGGCCCTTGATCACAACAATCCATTGCAGATCTCTTTGTTACTCAGGCCATTTCCGCTCATGGTGTGGACAAATCTATTGTTCAAACGGTAATATTCTTTCGCTTTCATTTGTCATCTTACAGTATGTATGACTTACTGCTATATTTTAAAAATGTGGCGCATAATATTTATCTATCAAATTAATTTTCTATTTTATAATTTGAAAAACTACCAAATTATAAAAATAAATGGCAATAATTAGATGTTTTTAATCCAGCAAATGAAGCTTAAAACTCCATATTTTTTCATTTTACTTGAATTTTAGTATTTTTCTGTTAAGATTATAAACATTGCAAATCTCTGCAATTTCTTTTGAATAAAGATCTATATCTTCATGCGAGAGATTTTATAGTGTTACTCAGATTGAAAAAAAGTCGTGCATCGTGTGAGTTTGAAAACTAGATATTATAATGTGATTATATTTTTTTCATTATTTTGTTATGATAATAACATAATGTGTTAATTTTTTATCCGGTAATCATTACATAATTTTAATTTGATTCATCTATCACTTACATAATCTAATTCATAAGAAACTACTTGAGATTGACTTCTTAGATATAATTTAGGTTTTTAAAATACACAATTAACTCCACAATTTTTTTATTTTATTGAAATTAAATATTTTTTATTAAAAGATTATAAATATTTATTAAAATTGAAAAAATACACGCGAGATGCGTGACTTTCGAAACTAATCTATATTGTAAGTATAAAGTCAAAACTGAGAGAAAATTTTAGTTTTTTCTCTTTACCCTACAACAACTTTTCATAAATTTGTAAATTAAAAATATTAAAATATCATATAAATATGAAAATTTTATTATAATCAAAGATAAGATTCTATAAAGAAATGATATAAATTTCGTTATAATTAAATAAAAACTCTATTGATTTATATATTTTTACTTTAACTCTACTGATTTATATATTCTTATTTTAACTCTAATTAAATATTTTTAATTATAAAATTTTTCAATAAAAGAAAATAATAAAAAAGAAGAAAAAGCTATTTTCCATTTCCAAAAAATAAAAATAAAAAAATCTCTCAAATTTACATCTTCTTTCTTAAAAAGGGAAAAATAGAATTACATTAAAATTTCCTCAAAATAGAAGAAAATAAAAAAAAGTACTGTCAAATCTTTAATTTTTTCTTTAAAAAGAAAAAAGTGGTTTTATTTTTTCAAAATAATATAAAAATTATTAAAAAAATAATATTTAAAATTAGAACGTCTTTTTATTTTTATAAGTAAAATAAAATAATTAATGAATATTATTAAATCTGCGTATTTTACTGGTATATTACTAATTATATATAATTATAAAATTATAAATTGAATTGAAATTTTTTAAGCTTTATATATGGTCGGATCAAGTTACATCGAATCGATATTTTTTTATTCGTGCCCCCTTTATTTGACTGCATGCAGCGTGTCAGCTGTTTCTCATGTAGTTACAATCAACGATTTAAGTTAAAATAGCAGATCTGATCTCAAAAAAAAAAAAAAAAAAAAAAAAAAAAAAAAAAAAAAAAAATATATATATATATATATATATATATATATATATATATAAATTTGCAGATCTAAACAGTCCATAAATGCCAGCTTACTAATTAAGTGGTAACCCTACTTAAGAACTTAAACGATCAGCTTTAATTGTCCATTAATGCTTCTAAATCCTCTTTCCCCGATATTAACTGCAATAAACCCTTTTCCATCAACCCGTTCTAATTAACTGTTCATAACAAATTTAAACCATAATAATCAAACTGGAATTGAAATCGTGGAACAGCCGAATTAGACAGCTTTTTTTTTTTTTTTTTTTATTTTTCCTCCGAAACTTGACCATTGGTTCACTTTCGTTAATTTCTTTAAAATAGTATTAAAATAATAATTCACTTTAATTGATCGATATTTAACATTTTATTTATTTTTTAAACTATTATACGAAGCTAAAGCTTTTTTTGAAAGTTGAATTCCGCTGTGTGCAGCAGTCACTTTCTGATCTGTTCACCGCTGAGCGTGCGCGAGAAATGGATTACAGCCTAGCGGCGCTGAAGCTGCTGTGCGTGCGGCTGAAAGACGTCCGCGAAACTCCATCTCAAAATGCTCTCTCTCTCGGCGGCATTCTCTTCCAGCGCGCCTGGCTTCAGGTTTTCTCTATTTTCCCTCTCCATTTCCACCTTTTAATTAATCTCTCCTCTGCAATTGCTCTCTCTCTCTCTCTCTCTCTCTCTCTAACCACTCAACTGCCAGGGCGTTTTGGTCTCTAACGACGGCGACGGCCGTTTGCTCCTCGACGATGGCACCGGCGTCATCCAGCTTTGCCTCTCCGGCGAGTTCCGCCTTCTCCAGTGGGACATAGGTTCCTTTCTAACCCTCTTTCGTTGGCGTACTTTAGCGTCGATGAATGGCGCATTCTAGCACAGGCACGAGTAATACTGTCTACAAAGCGCTTTAATTATTTTCTTTTTTTTTTTCTTTTGGTATTTTTTGTGGGTTTATTTATGCAGGGATGTATGTGATGGTTGTCGGAGGGTATTTTGACCGTAAGGATGAGAACCCCATGATTAAGGTAAATTTTTAATGCAGTTAAATTATCAATTTGGTCTTCTTTTTTTTTTTTTTTAAGTAAATGCTTACGGCCGTACAAAAAATTTTTCGTACAGTATTTATATTGTAATATGTAGTGTCTTTTGTGAAACTATAACGAAGTAAAATGTGAAATAAAAAAATATTATTATTTTTTTTTTGATTTATATGTTTTTGATTACAATTGTACAAGATTATACGGATAGTTGCAGTGTAGACACTGTATGAATAATTATTTGTATGGTCATACAATGATGCTCATTTTCTATTACTTTATGCAAGGAACTGTACTATTTCATCTGGTTACAAGTAGAGAATTAATAAAACGAATTCTGTTTAAGAAAAAAGGTTATGTTTTGATACTGGTTAAAGGGTGACAATTTTGGTTAGACCTTGCCATTCATTTAAACATAAGAATTTCCAAGAATTTTTCTTTGGTGAAGGTGTATCACTGAAAAAATGACAAGCCTCCTCCCACCTCGTGGGGTTTAGAGAAGGATCAAATGAATACATCTTACCCTTACTCTTAATTTCATAAAGAGGTTGTTTTTGCAAAACGACACCAAGGTTTGTCCTCTAGTAATCTAAATGATGGCTAAAGTACTATTTCTAGAAAAACAAATTTTGGAGAAAGAAATATCTCTTTCCAGTGAGTGTTGATTAGATACGAATATAAACTAATTTTCAAATGATCTTAGCAGTAACTAAAACATTTGGTCCTTTTGAATCGTGTTATTGTTAGGTTCATAAAATTGTTGATCTCTCACTATTCCCGGATCGAGAAGCCATGTGGTATTTGGAAGTCATGGAAGCTTATAAACTTTTCTATCAGCCCTTGATTGAAGAATTTTTGTGAGTCTGCTAACATCATGCAAGAATTGAGAACTGCAGGCAAATTTTTTGTGCGCGAAGTGCTTCTCCTTGTTATTCCCTTTTCTCAGCTGGGGACGGGTAAATTAATACTGGAACAGCAATCTGAATTTCCTGTTTTATATATTTGTATGTTGTACATAAAATTTGGCAGAGGCTAGGATTATAGTTCTCACAAATACGAGCAAGCAAATGGTGCGATGTCCAAAAGGAACTTGAGCTTATTTTGCTGTTCAAACTTGCAGTATTGCGGGTCCAACTATATCTTGATGCAAGCGTTATTTCTTATTGTTTTTTTAACATTGCATGAAGTGAGATGCTAGAGGGATGATTATGTGGCTGGATGTATAATTGGATTCAACTGATTATTTTCTACAGCAATGTGCCGTCCATTTCTTATCTCTGGTCATGTTTTTTTCACAATTTTTTTTCTCATGAATTATTATTTATTTTTCTTTTTAATAATTTTCTTTCTCATAATTTTCTAATCCATCCAAACAATTTTTTTTTTCATAACTTTCTAATAATTTAAACAAGTAGAGAGAATTTTTAACATGTTATCCAAGTTCTTGACAATAAGTTAGGATAATTTGGTCAACATATCACTATGTACTCTTAACTCTTGTCTTGTTAAAGAGTACTCTTAACTCTTGTCTTGTAAATCTTTAAGGTGAAGTGACTCAACGGGTAATTGAGTGTTGATTGTTGTCACTTTGCTTCTTTGTAAGCAATCAAAAAATATTATAATGTCTAATCTCTCTCTACTCCTCTTTTTCTCACGCAAATCTCTTTTCCCCTAATTTTCTCTCCTCTTCTCGCGCTTGGAACCCTAACAATTGGGTATTAGAAGTTGGAACTCAGATCAATCTGGTGTGAAGTGAGGAGAACAGTTACGGCAACTACCGTCACTTTGAGGGGCTTTGTTGTTTATCTCCAACAATTTGAGGAAAATATGCAAGTTCATTTTCCCCTTTTCTCAAAAGTGCGTTATCATTTCTATATCAGAAAAGAAAAAAAGATTTATATCCAGTTACTGTCGAAGCTTTCATCTTCCCAGGCACAAGTGTCGTTGATTAGATTTCAACATGTGAAAGGTGGAAACTATGATTGCAACAAGTTGGAGCATGGATTTTCAACCAGAGCATGATGATAGAAGGCAAAATAAGTGTCTTGCCTTTCCTGTATTAGCCTTACGAATTATACTAATAACATCGCAAAGCTCAAAGGTTTTAATGTTGCATTTCTACACTAAATTACAAACTAAAAAGTAATTGAAAAAAAAGTCGTCCAAGCGCACGAAATTGTCATTCCATGGGGCGGGGATCTGAAGAAGGATCATATGCATGCTATTGCTAATTACACATCCAAATACAAAAAGCTTAATGCCCTCTAATTCAACTCTATGACAGTAGCCTCGAGAGGACGGGAAGCTTAAGCCAAATAACGACGGCAGCAATCCAATAATCTGCCAACATTTACATCAATTATGCCATGTTCTGCCATCACGTCAGGTCCCTCTGGAGATTTTCTTGCTGCACTCCACTGATTTAGAATCCTGATTATCCTTTCAACCTGTGTGGAAGTAAAGGAAAAGGAAAAAATAATGCAGACGTGCTATACTAAACAAGAAACTTATAAACATAGCAAACAGTCTGGGCCTGAAACAAATTTTATGCATTATTCTCTTTTGGCTCTATAGAAAGTGGAAACAGGATACGGCAGTTCTCCTGGCATTTGGTTTCGTTCCAGAACTGGTTGAACTTTTGGATTCTTCATGGAGATAATCTAACTGTCGATCAAGAAGATCATCTTCAATCAAGTCAGATTTGTTCACTATGATTAACACATACTGGTGCAGAGTTGAAAGGCTCATCTCATTTTCCTCAACTCGAACAAGTATCCTTGCCAAAATGCTCCAGAGTGCACTCCTGGCTTCCATATCATCCGAAGCAAAAGGAAATATATCAAGGAGGCCGTCTATGAAAGGCAAATCTGCACAAATCAACAGTGTCAACTCCAATAGAGTATGCGCTTGATAGACTAGTATGAGCAATCCATTTTCATTAGTATCACAGTTTTTATCATGGATATGAGATAAAACTTACCCTCTGATAAATCTAAAGCTAGATCAGGTTCATCAGACAGGATGTTTGCAATTAAAACTGCAGCCGTAACACAAGAGCTGGCAACCTGCAGCAAGATAATTATTTGGTTTACATGTTAGAATAAACTTCAAAGAAAGAACGACATCCAAGTACATGAGGCTCCCACACTGTTGAGCCTAGAAAAGGGCCAAATGTATTCTATGAAAATTCAACCAATTATATTCATTTGTTGTTTACCATATATATCCTCAACAGTTTACTTTATTAATTTTATTTTTACTCCAAAACAAAATCTTTTTCAGTAAAAAACTACACATCCCTCAAAACTATATATAATATAATAACAGCAAAGTAAAGAATTTCACCCCTTTATTGGCTTTTTTACTTTCTTTTCTTTTTTTTGTTTTTTTCCTTAAAACTGCATTACAAAGTACATGGTTCTAAAAAGAGCACACTATCAGAAAACTCCAATGCAGTAAATTGCAAGTTAAACCTCCAGAAAAGATGCTCAAAAAAAAAAAAAAGAGTTTGAACGTCCGGCAATCTACTAATGACAGCCTTAATGAGAAAGAAGACATAAAGAGAACTGTCGTTCTACAGATATGCAATACCTCCACTTTATCCGGCAGTTTGATTAAACTGCAAACTAGGTTAAAAAGTTCCTTGTTGGAGCAGATTTCTTGGGAATAGCCGTCTACAGAAGAAAGAGCTTCGATGGCACGTAGGATTACATCAAGAACAGAGTACCTGCAATGATTTATGCAATAAATATCAATTATAACATAGCATGCACATACTTGGCAGTCTCTTCTGGGTTGGCGGGGGGGGCAATATTAGAATTTTATAGGAGTCACTGTGTGGAATAACCAATAGCATTCGATAAAATTGTGTAAAAGAATAGCCACTTGATAAACTGATACTTATAATTACGCAAAACAGTAGCCACTGCACACAGTATGGTTTATTGGAGAAACAATTAAGAATATTTGCCATGCAAAACAAAAACAATTATATAATCTATGGTTTATTGGACAAACAGTTGAGAACATTTGTCCTTACATCTCAATGCTACAGGCAACACACAAACTTTAATGGCATTGGTTGCTATACCTTTGTTCTTTGTTTGGGGTCCAGTACAAGGTCCAGCCGAATAAAACTTGATGACAAGGAAGGAGTGTTCAACCAATATTAAAGGAATTTCACTGACAAGGAAGGAGCGGTCAGCAAATATTAACGATATTTTGCTGGGCAAAGCAACAGTTTCTATTGTCTATCTTTCATTCATGATTATGAATTTCTAAGAGGTAAATACAATCAGCCCACCAAAAATTTAAATTGACATTAGGAACTAGGCCGAATGATAACCAAACAATACGTATAAGAAGAAGAAAACCATGAACTCAAGCCAAACAATTTTCCAATGGGATGGGATAAATTATTTCACCAGCAACTGAATTGTTTGTAATTTTTGCAACAATTTAAAGAAATCTGATACCGCCAAAAAACACATGTAACGCATCATATTGAGCATGTCAAACCTTTCAACACAAAGAAAGACAAGCCATACCTTTCAGGTACTCTGTCACCAGATAAATTGCTCATTTCGAAAGCCAAGAGACTGACTAATAGATTTGGCAAATTCAGCTTCATCAGAGATGGAAGAACACTTGAAACTTTATCTGAGCTCTCAATGATAGCCAATATTAACCCTGTGCTCTGTCAAACAGGGAGGATTTTTAGCTGCTGGGAACAAAGCATATTAATCACGAAATAAACAATTCATCAGACACATCACAAATGAAGGCATTTAGACAATCTATTGGTATCAATCAACATTTCCCGGAGCTTCTACTTTCGTGGATGCTTCGTGGAATTCAAGAATGAGGGGCTTTGAACTTTCACCAAAGAATAACCTTACATATAGAGGTTACCAGCTTTGTTTTATAACACTTCTGCATTGTCACAAGAACAGCCCTGCTTATTACATATGTGTGTGTGAGGGTGAGAGCCCCAAATGCTTACATATCAGCTGTTTGCTAGAAGTAGACAAAAATATATTGCACAAAAGATTTAAAGTTACCCTTTCTGATAGGTTTGCATTTAAGGTATTTTCTGCAACCCACAATACACGACCCAGAATAGGTTCAGACTGCAATGCCTTAGCCCATGAAGTAGATTCACCACCCTGGAGACCCAAGGTTAACAGCCTGTGTCACAATACAATCAGTAAACAAGCAACTTCAGAGATAACACGTGCAACTAACTACCATAAATAAGAACAAAATTGACTACATAAAGTTCTCGAGTCATTGATGAAAAAGACTTCCTTACCGAGAAGCTTCACATAGGCATTGTGTGTCCTCTGAAAACAATTGTTCGATTATTGTCTCAATCATCCCGTTTGTGGAGACTATGTGCTTCATTGGTACTTCATGGCAGGCCAAGTTTCCAAGAATGCCAAGGCATATTTCCTAAGGACAAACAACAATACAAAGCCTTTGTCTCAAATTTAAATCAAGTTGGCTACATGAGTCTTTTTTACTATAAAACTGATTTTAATGTGAGGTGTAATCATTCTAAATCCTTCATAACTAATGATTCCCAAGTTAACTTAGGTCGCCATCTTACACTTCTTTCATCATCCACCCAGATTTGGTCTCCCCTTAATTGAAGCATTTCTAGGACTACCTTGGACATGTCCAAACCATAAATGCTACTCCCTTAGTTTATCCCCAATTGGACGTACACATACTTTGCAACGAATATCCTTATTTCTTATTTGATCCTTGCTAGAATAATCATAAACCTATCTAAGCATTCTCATCTCCACCACACTCAATTTTTGCACGTTTCTTAGCGGCCCCACACTTACTACTGTACAACATCGTTGATCTAATAGATGTTCAATAAAATTTACCTTTCAACTTAATGGGAATTTTGTGGTCACACAAACTCGAGTTACATACCACCATTTAAGCCATCTAAGCCTCATCCTATTTAGAAAATTCTGTCTGTATTTCTATCCCTCTTAATAATTGAGCCTATATAACGAAATGGTTTTAAGATTTCCTAAGAAAGCAAGGGAAAATGAAAACTCAATCGAAAGGATCAAAATCTCACAAAACTAGGTAATAACTGCTTCCATCAGGCCAGACCAAAATAAGAAACCATTTCCACACCACATATCAAGCTTGAACTAAAAAAACAAAAAACAATTGAAAATTCAAATTCAAAGGAATTCAAGACCAAGTGAAAGCATGGCTCACCGTAACACGTACTGACTGCGAAACCCTAAGATTTGCTAAAAGTACTTCAAGCACTAGATTTTGCACCTGCATATGAAAACCAATACACAATCAAGTAAATACAACTACCAGAAATTGAACATCTGCTGAACATCTGTATCAAACATATCTACAGAACATAAGTTTGAAACTACTAATTAAGTGCCGGCTTAATAAAAAAATAGCTACTCAACTTTGGTGCAACAAAAAACACAATAAACTAATGTCATAAAGGATGGAGAGGAAAGACTAAGAAGAAAGGAAAAGCCCAAGTACCATTAGTTCTGCATGAGTTCTACTCGCGGCAAGATCCCACAGAACACAACCATGCTCCTCCCAAACCTCATCTCCAGTTGACATGCCAGGGCACTTCGATCCATTAGACAAATCCTCATCTTCCCCTTCTCGACGAGCAGACTTGTCAGAATTATTGTCAACAACATCCATGACCGTAGGTGCATAAACTTTAACATGGTCATCGCTGGTATCCACCGTGACTGGAATAAGTTTTCGCATCAACGAAATGATATAACTAGGATCAACTGTTGTTGAAATGTCAAACAACTGCGCAACCACCGGAGAAATTTCAAATTCATCATACTGAACTCCTAACACCATCCACAACTAATGTCGTCACGTTCACAACACACAAACATATCAAAATGCACAACAAAAACTATAAAAATAATGCAAGCGCATATAATTTAAATTTAACTAGATCAAAAATAGTGCCATTATATCAGCACATAAAATTGAGCAATATAGCTTCAATGCTTCATCATGAAATAGGAAAATTACAAACATGACCTTACAATCTCCAACTCAAAGCAATCTAGTACAATAAAATTTGCATTGGATCCCCAAATTTTTTCGTTTCTAAACAACCGTGAATACAGAGATAAGCTTCTAGTAGAGCCAGTAAATTAAATTCGGAGAAGAAGTAAATTTAAAACACTCGAAGAAGAAGAAGCGTTGGATAGAGTGTAGTGAGTAACCAACCTCATCGGGCGGCGCAGAAGGGTGATGTGAAGGTGCATCGAGTTCTTCTTTTTCTTTTTCTTGTTCTTGTTCTACATCTTCTTCCTGTTCCACTTGTTGTTGGTGCTCTTCTGCTTCTTCTTCTTCTTCTTCTTCTTCTTCGGGTTTTGATTTTAGCTCGATGGCCATTTTCGTTCTTTATTGTTTCCGAGTGTGTCTTTTTTCTTTTGGGATTTTTTTTGTCCTCGAATTCAGAAATTTTAAACTGACAATAACAAGTTTTTTTATTATTATTATTTTGATCAAGTTGTTTTTTAACCAAACGAGTTCATTTATTATTATTATTTTTTTTTGGTAAATAACGAGTTCATTTATTATTTTTTTTTTTTGGTCCTAACGAGTTCATTTATTTTTTTTTTTGGTTTAAATGGAGGACGAGTTCATTTATTGTTATATCACAATGTTCGGTAGCTTAAGATTTTTCGATCCGCCTTGTAGATTTACGGAGCGGGCCTTTAATGGGCCGTTTTCGTTTAAGGTTAATTTCATCGGATAATAAAAAATTAATTTTACGTGAGAGATAAAAAATTAATTTTACGTGGTTATTTTAAAAATAAAGATAATATTCTCTGACGAAATTATGAGTATCATTCTATTTTTTTTATTTTTATGACCCAAAAAAAGGAATTAATCTTTATACGAGAGATCAGATTTTTCCCTTACTCTTTCTTCTCTCTACAGTCTATTGTTAGATTACTAATTTTAAAAAGATTAAGAAAAAAAAATTAATTTCTTGTGATATCCTTTTAATACAATTATTGGGTTCATTTTATCTAGATCTCTTAGTCTAATTTTGAACTTTTCGATACTTCTTATAATTAAAAAAATTAATTTCATATAAAAAAATTTGTAGGTTAATCTAATTCATTCCTCAAAATCCTACAATTTGATTTCGTACAGTTTCTTAAAATTCGACAACATCACCCCAAAAAACAAAATGAAAACATTCATAGGACTATAATTTAGATTTAAAAATAATGATATTACTTTATCCCACTAATTTATATAGAATGAGTATTAATTTGCCTAACCTTTAAATGACATATATATTCCCTCTCCCTTTTTGATAAATTTGTGGAGTGGCGTCGTCATTTTTTGATTTTTTAATATATATATATATATATATATATATATAGAGAGAGAGAGAGAGAGAGAGAGAGAGAGAGGGAACATATAGGGGATTTGAAAGTTAGATATTATGAGTGTGTTTATTTTATGAGATATAATATGATTGTATAAGTTTGATGTTAATTATCTTTTTTTATTCTATATTTAGTTGGTTAATAAGATAAATATAGAATATATTAATGTGAACTTATTATCTCATAAATATGATGATTTGGTGTATCAAATTATACACGTTTTAATAGTTTAATAGAATATTAAACAATTTTAATTCATTTTGTTATTATCGATTTAGATCTTCTTTTTAATTTTTAATTTTTAAAAATTTAAATTTTTGTACTAAAAGTATTTTACCACTAAATATATTCAAACTTAAAAATATCAAATTTACATTTTAATTCAGCCAAAAATTATATTATTAGTCACACTTCACAGTATATACTTTAATTGTAAAACATGAAAACGTTCTTATAATTCTAAGGAAAAAACATTTACATTCATTTAAAATTCATAAAATTAAGCCAGAGACAATAAAAAAAAGAAGTTAAATAGATTATAAAATGTTAAATATTATTAACTTGTATAGTTTTGTTTGGACCAGACCATAATTAATAAATCTGTACTTGACCTTGACTAGATCTGGGATCTAATTCGCTGACGATGAACCCAACAATCAGATAAAAAGATTAAATCTTGTTTTTATCACAAAAAAATTAAATTTTTTTACATGATATAAAAATAAATAAAATGTTATTAAAATAAAATTTAAGCATTAATTATTTTTAATAAAAATAATATAATTATATAAAATTATTTAAAAAAATATAACAAAAGAAATTTTTATCATTAACACGATGAATTTACTATTGAGAAGGAGTCAATCTTACGATATTTGATAGATCGAGTCAAGCGATTTTCTCCAAGTCACTTTTTTATCTAATCAGATTAGAGAATTAAACCTATTTACACTTCAAATCACTGGTTCGCTGGTCTAACCATGGGGTTTATCTGATTTTTAAAGTGAGTCTCGTTATGTAGACGGAAAAGAGAAGATACCAAAAAGATGAGAAATTTTTTTTTTTACAACCAACTGATTTATTTGTGTAACAAATCACTTAATTTTTGTAAATAAAATTAAATAAAAAATAATTTTAAATTTTATTATATAAATAAATTAACTGATTATACAAATAAATTTTTTTATTTTTTCTGCGTCCTTTTGTTTTCGTCCATTTAAAATTTTCGTTTTAAAACCATGGACCGGATTATAACTTCGCTAACTATTTAGATAAAGAAAAATAAATTATGCGGTACTTATTCCCCCGTTGCAACCACAAAGCGTGAGACCTTGACATGAAACTGCAACAATAAGGTCGGGTATAAAAAAATTACTAAACTTTTAAATTTTTTTTTATTTAAATTCTAAATTTTTTTGAGATTTCATTTCAATTTTAAACCTTTTGATTTTATTCCAAATCAGTCTTTCCGTTAGTCAAACCGTTAAAAATTACTGTTCACTAACGAAAATTTTTTTAAAAAGGTAAAATACACTATTTCTAGTTACCAATTAATAAAAATACTTTGTATAATCTAAAAAAAATAAAATAAGAAATAAAAAATCTAAAATCTCAATTTACATGTTACTATTTGAGAGTAAAATATAAACATTTAATAACAAAAAAAAATATTTAAATAGTATATTTTACCTTTTAAAAAAAATTTCAATTAGTGAACAGTAATTTTTAACGGTTTGATTAACGGAAGGACTGATTTAAAATAAAATCAAAAAGTTTAGAACTGAAATAAAATCTTAAAAAATTTAAGACTTAAATAAAAAAAATTTAAAAATTTAGAATTTTTTTAATGCATATCACAACGGGCTGTCAAATAGCTCCAAGACGTTGCCACGTGTTAGGCCCAAATAAAAGCAAAAACCTCTACCTTTTTAAAATACCTGATGACGAAACCAAATCCAGGCCACAAAAATCACTCCTATTTATTTAAACAAACAATAAAAAAAAGAAAAACTGAAAAAGTGAAAATCTTATTATTCTCTCTCATTTATCCCTCCAAATTCCAAACCAACCAAAGCAGCCAAACAAGCAACGCGCACATCTCTCTCACACAAACTCTGCTTTCCCGCAAGACTGTTCCATGAACAGAGAAGCCAAGGCGGAGGCGGAGCATGAGAGAAATGGCGCTATCTCCTCACATTCTCCAGTTTCCAATAATGCTCCACTCTCAGTCTCCGGCGCAGCCTCACTACCTTCTCTTCTACCACTCTCCTCCGCTCTCCGCTCATAAGCTCAAGTCTCCGGTGGTCCCGATCGCCGTCAGTGTTTCCCTCAGAGCGCGGTGCTTAACTAAATCGGCCGAGGATGATCGCCTGAGCGATTCGGATTCCTCGATCTCCGCTGTCGAAGAGGAAGAAGCCAGAGGCGACGCCAAGGACGCTGTACGGATTTCCACTGCCTACGGCGATTCTCTCTCGCTCGGTATTCGCGAGCCTGTTTATGAGGTTTTTTTTTCTTTTTTAAATTTTATGGATTTTGTCTCTTTTTTTCTTTCTTGGCTTAATTTCCAGCAATTTTGGTGTTTAGTGGAGTTCTGAATTTTCGTGTTAGTTGAATAGATTTCGTGGAAGTTTGACTCTCGCAGCACATAATGCATGCGCACTTGATTCCGTAAATGCTTGAATAAATCCATGTAGGATACAAGGCACGCAGATCGATTATTTCTTGAGTTTCCCTAGGCAACTTACTTTAGTTAGCCACGTAACAGGCTCGCACTTCATCCAACAGTATCTATTAGTTTCTATATATTTTTTTTTTAAATTTTAATTATTAAGCGACTTATATTACTTTATTATTACCTAAATATTATTATTAAATGTTTACGTTATTCCTTTCATTGTGAAAAAGTATGGTACAAGCTACGATGAATTTCTTTTTGGTTATTTGGTTGAAGCTGCTGGTCACAATTGTTATCATATTTTCAATGCTGCTTGATGAACACATTTCTCTTCTGGGATTAACTGGTTGGCAACTGATATTGTTTTTTTCTTGCTTTTATATGTTGCCCTGATTTTGACATCTTAAGGTTGTTGAGGTGAAGTCAAATGGAACGGTGTCTACTAGGAAAATAAACAGACGGCAATTGTTGAAGTCCAGTGGTGAGTGTACTATTTGAGATCGCTTCTTTGTCTTGAATTCCGTATGGGAATCACATTTTCCCATGTAAATTTCAGTGTTAATTTCGAGGTGGTGCTGATTTTAACTCATAACACAATACTGTTTGAAAATACTGTTTGAAATTACGACTGAAAACTCTTGTGCTAATATTTTTGGGATATATGAGCTCTTTCTTCTTACGAGTCCTTTTCTCATCAGGTCTTCGCCCACGGGATATCCGAAGTGTCGATCCATCCTTGTTTTTAACAAACTCAATGCCCTCGTTGCTGGTATTATGTCTCGTTACATGTCCTAATATGTTACCTTTTGTTGTTTATTTGTTTATTCTGGATGAATAAGGACCATTAAATGAGACTTGAGCTCACTGTTCTAGAGCCAAGACAATTTTTTTTTTTTTTTTTGGCATCATGATTTGTCTGCTTATGAATGATATCAACAGGACTGGATTTTAATGACAAATTCATTGTGATCCACTTGTAGGTTCGCGAGCATGCTATACTGCTAAATCTAGGTTCATTAAGAGCAATAGCAATGAAGGAGCATGTATTTATATTTGATTACAATTGGTAACTATGCTTTATACGACTCATCTAATTACTCTGTCTCTCTACACCCCCCTTGCATTTTCTATTTTTATGTTGTTCTAGTTTCCACTAACAGTGGTTTACTTGTTCTATGTGCTGATACATTTTAGTAAAGGAGGCCAAGCTTTTATAGACACTTTATTGCCTCGGTTGAACCCTAGAAATGTGAATGGAGGACCTTGCATGCCATTTGAGCTTGAGGTAAATGCATTATGTCAAAAGTGTCAAGTGGTTTATGATCTAAATATGTTTTTCTTTTGGATACCAGTTTTATCCTTCTTATATATTTGCTTGCATGCATTTGGATGCAGTACTTATTTTTTTTCCCAAAGGAAAATAGAGTTAAATGAGAATATCAATTTCTGCATTTGCATCAATTTCTGCATTTTCTTTGGAACACTTAGAAAAGCAGACATGCTATGACCGTCATCAACGTTTGAAACACTTAGAAAAGCAGACATGCTTAAGGCTTTTTGTGTCTAACTATAGGTTGTTGAGGCAGCATTGCTTTCACGAGTACAACGTCTGGAGCAGAGACTGATGACTATTGAACCTCGTGTGAGTATGGAACATAGTGAGTATGTCTTATATTTTGTTTTGTTTTTTCTCTTGGCTATGCTTCCTTCCCTTCTTGTTTCTTTAGACTGTCTTTAAAACTCTTTTTACTAGTCATTGTATTTGAGAAGTGAATTCAAGGCAAATATCCTGGATATTTGCACCAATTTCTAATGACATATTTGTCTTTTTTTTTTTTTTTTTACATGTTCATCTGCCATGATAGTGATTCATTTCAGGTTCAAGCTCTCCTTGAGGTTTTGCCCAACCGGCTAACTGCTGACGTATTGGAGGAACTTCGTATTAGCAAGCAAAATTTGGTATACCATCTAATAACCAATGAGAAGTGGATGACATTGAAAACTGCTGTCAGTTCTTAAAGATTTCACTTATGCTTGGAAGGTTGAATTGGGTTCAAGGGCTGGAGCTATGAGACAAATGCTACTTGATCTTTTGGAGGACCCACAGGAAATACGTCGTATATGTATAATGGGAAGAAACTGCATACTTAAAAGGGGAAGTGATGATGTGGAATGTTCTGTTCCCTTAGATAAGCAGATTGCTGAGGGTAAGCTCTATAATAAATTTACTTGGTAGAGAAATTCTTGATTTTTGAAAGCAGTTTTTGGTCTGCATGTGATTTGACTATGACATGTGCAGAAGAGGAGGAGGAAATTGAGATGCTTTTGGAAAATTATCTTCAAAGGTCTTTCCTGATCTGTGGCTTATCTGGCATGGTGGTCTATTCTCTTTATGCTATGTTTATCATAGAATTTTAACTTCTCTTGTAAATTCCCCTTCATGAGTTTTTTCTTTCTGTAAGCTCATCTCATAGATAGGTAATCAGTGTATCCTCAAAGTGTGATTGAGAGAGGCTGTGAGGGCCATACAGTAAGCTGACTATGGTCCTAAATTTCAGTTAATGAATGATGTTTCCTCATCTGTATATCAGGAGTATATCAGTAATTTTTCATTTGCGTGTCTTTGTGGTTGTCCCTTACCACATGTGATACATTCCACCATAGTATCAATGTTGCACTACTGGATGCTTATAATTGGTGCCTATGAGACGTGTTCATCTGGGAGTTAAAACTTGATGTATCCACGTTACTGTGATATTAGGCCTGTAGCGAGGCATTGAAACAGTTAGAATGGGTCAACTTTTTTAATCTTAACAGATGATGCTATCTGATTCCGATTATATATTATTCACTTGTCTATTAGTGGACATCATAGAATTATCTGCTGAGGCATGGTTGTAGAACTTACAAGGAAATCTAGACTTGATCAGGAATAGTAATTTAAATTTTTAGCTGGGTTCAAATTCTAGGTTCAAGTGGAGCTCTAAATAATTGTTGTGGTAAAAAGAATAATAGCAGTAACAATGGTTAACACTTATCAATAAGTTGACAAGCACTCATGAATACCATGTTATTTGGATACAGCAATATTTGCTTGAGCTTTATCCTTTGAAGATCTGAATCTGCAAGCAAACTAACTGTTTTATGTCCTTTGCAGATGTGAATCTTGTCATGGTCAATCAGAAAGACTTCTTGACTCTGCAAAAGAAATGGAAGACTCCATTGCTGTTAATCTGAGGTGGGTATTTTCTAGTTTTCTATCTTGTCATTACTCATTAGGGTCTCTGGGCCCATGAATGATGGGCTTGTCATTTAAACTTAAGAATTAATCTGCACATTAAATTCATCTTAAGTGAACAATTGGCTTCTATTGGTTAATTTCCTTTTGTTTTCTGGGATGAAGGCAAACGGTCTTGAATTTAGAGTTTTTAATTATATTCCTGGACTTGCGATGTGGAGAAAATTGTCCTTATTCTTGTCGTGTAGGCCAGGCTAGAAATACACTATTGATTTTCTGACCAGAAAATAGTTGCTGGAAATTGCTTCTTGTCTTTGTATGTATTTTACCTTTTACCATGATAATCTCTTGCTTATACCAGCTCTCGGAGGCTTGAAGTGAGCAGGGTGGAATTACTTCTCCAGGTTGGGACATTTTGTGTGGCAGTTGGTGCTCTAGTTGCAGGTATGCCTGTCACCATCTAGGAAATTGGTGCAATGTCTTCATCATTGTGACTGGGAGCAGTATATGCTCGAGTTGCATGGAAACAGCTTGTTCCTCCCTAGGCATGTAATTAGTACTCTGATGGCAATGATGCTATTAATATGCCATGTGCATAGCACTCTCTAGAATGACAGTTGCAGTCAGCATTGAAGGATTTAGTACTGTAGAATTTCATGACTTGGGAGACAAGAACTGCTGCTGTAATTGCAACCAGTGTCTCATTCTAGCAGTTATCATTCCAATCAATGTGGCATCTGCTGAAAAATAGGCTGCAAAATAGAGCATCGTCATTCTAGTTTGCCATAATTTTAAATTGGTCAATTCTAGCTTGACCGGAAGAAAAAATAAGAATAAGTGGATAAGAGAAGATAAATGGTTGAAAAGAGCAGGGAGCATAATCATGGCACTCACCGTAATTTATCCTTTGAAACATGGTAAAGTGCTGCGTGAATATTTCCTTTTTTCATTTGTGCCCATAATGAAAAATGAAAAACGGTGTTTTGTGGTTTCAGGTATTTTTGGCATGAATTTGAAGTCCTATCTTGAAGAGCATGTGGTATGTTTGCTTTTCTGAAGCTTAAACCATCGTTCTTCCAATGCATTTCCTTTTCCTGTTTAAGTTAAAAATGACACATCACCATAACCTTTCTTCCTTTTGCTTTTGCAGTTTGCCTTTTGGCTAACAACGGCTTGTTGGTGCTGTTATAGCATTTTTTCTGATGTATTCATATTTAAGGGCTAGGAAAATACTGTAACATAAGCAATTACTCAGCTTAGGTAAGTTCTACTTCCTCTAGTCTACTGTTGCTAGCAACAACACCCTGCTTTTGATAACCGAAAGATGATCTTGTGACCATCTCTATGGCAAGAATCTGTAAACCTGCCAAGCAATCAATATCAGCCTGATTCCCCTCTGCTGCCCGGAGAACAATTACTCCGAGGAAACCCTATCATATATTTGAAACCAAAGTAGCGAAAATTATTCCTTATGCTGTTGAATAGAACTTATACTTTTTTCCGTACATTTTGCAGGTGATTTGAGAAGGTGAAGGACAACGCGGACCTTTGTCTTTGGGTCATGTAAAGGACACAATTAGATGGTGTTTTCAAATAATTAAACACAGTCTAATTGTCATTGATAGATTGTCAATAGATATTTGTACGTCTAGCAGTGCTTTCGGGGTACTGCTGCTCCAAGGTGTGCAGAGCCACGAAATGTGTGCATTTTTTACCGTTCAAAAATGTGTTAGAACTTTGATGTACCAAAATTAGGATGAGGTTGGACATATTCTTAGAGAATTGAGATTGTCATAATCTGGGTCTCCTTGTTCCACTATATGTCGTCTTGTATGAGTTGATGAGGAACCATATAGCTATGATCGAGGTTTCACGGAGTTCTTCCTTTTGCTGGAGTTTTTTCCAGCTTTGGCCCCCCAAAATTATGTACTATGTTACATAAATGAAGGGAATTTAGACTACCAATACTGCAGTAGGATGAGCGTTGAGAAATGCCTGAGGCCAAGTTCCAGAGTAATTGACCATGTAAGCATACTGCTGAGCTGACCACACTTTGTGCATTATTATTACTGTAATCCTGGCCTTTTGTCAGTCCCAATCCAGTAATGCTCAATCTTCTGAACTCACACCCAACGAGCCGACTGTTCTTTGGAGCATAGGTTAATAACTGGCCTGGGTCTGGTCCAACCTGTGGGCAGGGGCTGTAGACTGGACCAATTCTTAACAACGAACGGGAGAACAATATCAGTTCATCCAGTCTGAAGTCGGATTATTCTTGGATCCTTGAGATGAAGAAATAACAAAGGCTCTACATGGCAAACAAATGCTTCCTACATTGCACTTCCACAAAAATATGGTCTCAAATTGCTTGCAAAAGAATGATTATATGCATGTTGGGATAACTAATGTTTAAGACCTAAATGTTTAAGTTTTTTTTTTATTTAAGGTCTAAGCCTTTTAAATTTTCTATTTAAGGCCTATATCTTTATTTTTTGTTCTATTTAAGTCCTTTTGTTATAATTTACCGTTAACTTTTCCATTAAACTAAACGGACACAGTGCAAAATTAACGAAAAAATTGACGGTTTGGTTATAAAAGGACTTGAATAGAATAAAAAATAAAAGTAGAAGCCTTAAATAGAAAACTAAAAAAGTTTAACCCTCAAATAGAAAAAAAAACTTAAAGATTTAGGCCTTAAACATTGATTGTGCCTGTGCATGCTTCCTCAGCGGTTTAATGTAACAGTCCTTATTCATGGTATGCAGTAAAAAGATGCAATCTTTTCTATTGGGTGTATGGGATACTATCTTACTTATCTATTT
Source organism: Carallia brachiata (assembly GCA_021464245.1). Lineage (NCBI taxonomy): Eukaryota > Viridiplantae > Streptophyta > Magnoliopsida > Malpighiales > Rhizophoraceae > Carallia > Carallia brachiata. The sequence goes on from JADCRB010000043.1 coordinate 194,629, forward strand.
TCCTTTACCAGAACGATTATCTTGAAAACCAAGGACTGGTTTTCTTCTGCCCTTGGTCTTTTGTTTTCCTCATCATTTTCTTTCGTATTTTGGAACAGAACTTTTCTCTATAATTTCGGTCGAATCATTAAAAGGAGGCCCAATTAATTACGTTGCAGGGCTATCCAGTTTCCTCTATTTCAGTGCTTGTCCACATGCGTAAAGTCCAGTGCCGAGAAATGGTGGGGAGGCCGAATCACGTTGCGCGGAGGTAGGCATTAGCACGGGGGATGAGCCTCCCACCACCCTAGGTAGAGCCCCTATTTAGGCCACACTCTGCTTCTTTTTATATGCCCAAGTATGGACTTTCAATCAGTCTGTTAACCAAAAAAAAAAAAAAAAAGAAAAGAAAATGATAATCTACTAATTCTAGTCTCATATCAACATGAAAGAAATGATGTTACTCAACTGGTTATCGAGCAGTGTGTTCAAGTGAGAGGTGACAGTTTGAATATCATTAGTCATCCTCTTTTATGTGTATTATTCTCTAAAAAAAAAAAAAAAAAAAAGAGCAAATGAACATATCTCATACGAACAGAAAAAGAAAAGGGTGTAATTTGTGGGTGACGGTTGGGATGGGAGCAGATAAGAAATGCCCCTGAACACTATTCAGAATCGAGTCTCACGTTCACGCCCACATGCAAAACCTTGATGATAGTGGCCGAGAGCTAGTGGATAGAGGATTGATATGGTTGTAATACTCATGTTTTTCACGACGGAAACTAAGCCGCCGATTGGCTAGCTAGTTAATTACGGCCTTACATTACTATTGGGCTCGCACGAGTTGTCACGGCCTCCGTAGGGAGTGCGTCAGTCACTTGATTAAGATACGGTGAGGATGCAATGGTCTCAGTGTATCTTAGCTTTAATTTAACTTAATACTATTAATTTATTAATTGAATAATATTATACAATAATAATAAGAAGTATATCTATAAAATATAAATCACACGTCGTTATATATTAATAAAAAAAATAATCTAAACAATTAAGTTCTATTTAAATAATAATTAAAAATTAAATTTAAATTAACTTTAACAGTGTAGTGCTCGTTTGTCCCAATTTTCCTTTACCTTGTTGGGTGTAGTACCTTCCTTAGGATTCCCCCCAAAAAAAAGATTGCCTCTCTCTCTCTCTCTCTCTCTAAGGCATGATTTTTTTCTTTTTTCCTTTTGACTATAAATGTCCATGCTTTATGATCAGTTATAACATAACACTCACGCTTTTTTTTTTTTTTTGGGCTGCTATCAATCCGAAATATTTAATTTTGTTTCCCCTTCTAATAGAGAAAGGAAAAAAAGAATGTAGATTGGGTTATATATCCGTTGCTTTATATGATTTTCGTCAAGTGGACTAAGGAGGTGTTTGGGTTAGATTTTGAAGGAGTACATTTGCGTTTCATTTTTAAAAAGTAGGAAGATAAGTGTTTGGTAAATTTTTTTGTATTACTGTTTGATTCTGCTTATTTCTTTATTTGACTTCCTAATAGCATAATAGCAGTTGATTGAAAAACAGTTTCAAGCTATTTTTTAGTGTTTTTTGAATTACTTTTTACATTTTAATATTAATAATAATTTATATGGAGTAAATTACCCTTAAAGATTATTTATTTTTACTATTATTTTTTTACTTGACACATGCATTAGATATGTTAATTTATTTTATTAGTATTTATATAATTTCAATAATTTTTTTCAAGTATTTTTAAATATTTTTTTTTTCACTTCAATTTTTTTTAATATGGATATTTATAAAAAAAATTTCAAACATAATAATTTTTATCATTTAATAAAATTTAATATTTTTTAAAAAATTTAAAAATTAAGTAAGATAATTCTCAATATTATTTATAAAATATCAATCTAAAATATAAAAATAAAAATTTTAATATAATATATCTATATAAATTATATGTGTAAATTAGACATTTCATTATTCAACAGTAACAGCAAGTATAAAATTAACTAAATACTTTATTAATTTTATCAGCAATCACCAACAGCAAGCAGGAATCAACAATCAACAGCAGCAATCAGTAATAGCAATCAGCAATAGCAACATTCAACAGTTAACCCAAACAGACCCTAAATACTTATGTGTTCCCAAAAACTACCCAATGCATGCTAATTTCATTCGTTTTAGTGGGATGGAGGAAAATTGTAAAATCTTCTAGGAATCTTACACTTTTAAATAAAAAGATTACCTAATTGATTATGATAGAACCGAGATTCAATTCTGTTGGATTCATGGTAAATTCTTTTCACCAGTAGCCAAATATGTATACCATGTCAATTAAGGTGTAATAGTATTACAAGTTACAACCTTTTAAATCGCTACGAAAGTTTAGGGGTTCTATTTTGACTCAAACAAAATGATTCACTCCAAAGGGATAAGGGGGCAACCAGTTGCCCCAACAAACCACCTCTGTTTCTTCTTCTTCTTCTTCTTCTTGTTTTTTTTTTCAATAATTTGTTTCCCAGAACAGGTTGCAGCCCTCCCCAACCCTATAATTTCTCTTTTCTTATTAAATGATATAAGCATATATGTAGTATCTCTTTTGAAAACAAAATAATAAAATGAAATTTGATTGTATGATGAATTATGGACTTTTATAAAATGTAAATATAAACGTCAAAAAGAATTCAGAATCAATCATTTTAAAAATGAAATTTAATCTTCTAAATATGATAATGCATTAATGTACAAAAAGGAAATCCAGTTTGAGTATATATATTGAAAAAATGAAATTAATTTTCTCCAAATCACTTAATGGCATGTAGACTCACATTATTTTTTTGTTTGAGTGCATACTATATAAATTTTTAAAAATATGTACTATAAATTTGAGTATAAGTAAACTTAAATTTTTAATTTTGAGCATAAAATTACTTATTTTTAAAATAATGTACAAATATTCAAAATTTGAGTATGAGAAAACTCAAATTTTAAGTTTCAAGTATAAGCTACTCAAATTGTTATAATTAAATACAAATATTTTAATTTTGAGTATAAGTATAATTGTACTTAAATTTTTAGTTTTAAGTACTTAGCTATCCAAATTTTTAAAATTAAGTACAAATACATCAAATTTGAGTACGAGAAAACACAAATTTTGAGTTTCAAGTATAAGTTACTCAAATTGTTACAATTAACTTTAAATTTGAATATAAGTACAATTGTACTTAAATTTTTAGTTTCGAGTACATAACTATTCAACTTTTACAATTAAGTACAAATACTCCAAATTTAAGTACGAGAAGACTCAAATTTTGAGTTTTGAGTATAAGTTACTCAAATTGTTAGAATTAAGTATAAATACTTTAAATTTGAGTATAAGTGAAATTATACTTAAATTAATTTTGAACATCTAACTAATTAAATTTTTAAAATTAAGTACAAATACTCTAAATTTGAGTACAAGGAGATTTAAATTTTGAATTTTAAGTACAAGCTACTCAATTTGTTAGAAATAAGTATAAGTATTTTAAATTTGACGATAAGTACAATTGTACCTAAATGTTTAGTTTTGAATACGTAACTACTCAAATTTTAAAAATTAAGTACATATACTCCAAATTTGAATACGAGAAGACTTCAATTTTGAGTTTTAAGTACAAGCAATTCAAATTCTTAAAATTAAGTACAAATACTTTAAATTTGAGTATAAATATAATTGTACTTAAATTTTTAGTTTTGAGTCTCTCTACTCAAAATTTTTAAAATTAAATATAAATAATTTGAGTACCAGCTGACTCAAATTTTAAGTAACCAAATATATTTTATTTTTGAAATAAAATACATATGTTCCTAATTTGAGTATAATATGATTCAAGTTATTTAGTTTTAAATACTCACCTACTCGAAGTTTTAGAATTAAGTGCAAATGCTTGAAATTAGAGTACCTATTTGACTGGATTTTTTTTTTTCGAGTACCTATGTGCACAATGTTTTGATATGGGGCATTGTTTCAAATTCCCTTTACCTCGGTAATAACGAATATTATTAACCAATAATTGAACATCTCTATTATCCTAACAAATGTAAAATAAGAATGTTTTCCACAGGTAATACTGACATGCGATTTTCATAAATCCATAACGTTTTGCTGTATTTTTCAATTGTTCAATATATTTCAGAATTGTTGTGTCGTGAAGCAAATTAAGCTCGCTTGCAATTCACTATTGTATGATTCCAAGTCGATCAATGTCATATGTTCCGAAGTGTATTATCCTCGCTTCCAGATTTTCTCTAGCATTTTTGAATCTTTTGGTACCAAAATGTTTTCTGTATTAGTACAGTAAGAGCAAAAACGTGATTATTGGCACTTCCTTTGCCCTCTTAATGGCTGTACCCATCTAACAACAGGATTGGCCAGTAGAATCCACCATTAGGAGAGAATTGGATTTCGAAGAGTGGGACGCTGTAGGTTTAAAGAGCGATCTGATTGGATTTCAAAAGGATGAAAGAAAGGGGTTACGGTGTATTAGGAAAGAATTTTATTTGGATAAAAATAAATAATTGGGTTTTCAGCTAAAAGGTAGTCTCTTACTTATTAACCTCCACAATAGGTAGGAGGTAATTTAGAAGATGAGTAAATTATACTCACATGTTTTAAAATATAAATAGCAAACACCGAAAGTTTAATTCATTCATAGGAAGATTTTGTTTCCATGGATAAATTCAAAAAAATATCAGAAAAAAGTTTTGGATTTCACGATAATGTTTTCAAAATAATAACAAAGTAATATAAACTGTTGAATAACAAAATCTATTCAAAAAAGAACTGTCAGATCCGTTAAATGAGATTACGTTGGTATTTATGCGTAGTTATGTATTATTGCTCAAAAAGATATTACATCGCTTGAGACAAAAATTTGATTTTTTTTTTCTTTTTTAGCTCTAGAGCTTGATAGGAGGAGTTTTGGTGGCTTATCTTATCTGCTTATGTAAACAAGGATTCGAATTGTAAGGGAATATGTACCTATCGTAGGTTTGCCATCACTTCACATTATTAATTAACTAACTAATACCTATAAAATATATGTAAGGTAGGAGTAGAAACATTTTCTTTTGTTTTGACTAAAATTTTAAATTGGTGTCTAACGTTTGTACTAAAGTTTAATTATAAATACAACGTTTTTTTTTGGGCAAAATCGGTCCCAATGTTTTGGCTAAAGTCTAATTAAGGATACAACGGTTTTTTTTGGATAAAATCGGCCCCCAACGTTTTCACTATGAAATAATTCAGTATTTTTTATTATCTAATTGTCTAATTTACTAAGAAGTATATCATTTATTAGATCACCTCTTTGTATCATATTTTTAATAACATTGTATCCTATAAGGAAGTGGTGTAATAGATAATGCATTTTTTAGTAAATTAGATAATCAGATAATATAAAAGTACTGAATTATTTTACAGTAAAAACGTTAGGGGATTGATTTTATCAAAAAAAAAAAAAACGCTGTACCCTTAATTAGACTTTAGCTAAAATGTTGGGGACCGATTTTATCAAAAAAATGTTGTATCTATAATTCAACTTTGACTTAAACATCAGGTACTAATTTAAAATTTTGACCTTTTTTTTTCGATCAAGGTAGGAGTAGAATGGATATATGTATCTGCCCACAATGATAGGCGATACACACAAGAAGTCACCAACTCAAATCAGATGTGATAGTTGCAACCAAATTCGTTGTCTCTGTTTTTTTTTTTATCAATCTCCAGCTCTCGCTCTCGTCAATTTTTAGCCTATAATATGAATCATAAAAGTCAAATTGTGCTTACCTAATGTTGATGAAGCTGTCATCATACCGCCAATAAAAATATAAATACGAACGAGTTATATCTAAACATGTAAAATAGCTAGGTTTTGTCGTGGGATAGGACCCATTTTCGTGTTGTGCCATGTTATAATTAAATATTTGGATAATTAGCTGGATATGAACTTAGAAACCATGGGTAGTGTCGTACCTCAGCCGAATCTCTTATATGTGCTGTGCCTTAATTGGCTCCTTGAGGGTCGTAAAAAATCCGAGGACCAAACTGAGAAGAATACGAATACATGAACGCGTGAAAAATAAACGTGGGGCAGCCATAGAATTGTTAACCGATAGAAATGTGTAATTAAAAGATTGTTATTTATAATAAAAAATTAATAAAATTATTAATATTATATTATTTTTTTATTAATTTTTGTTGTAAATAACAACTATTTGATTACACAATTTTATCAGACGATTGTTTTGTGATTATTTTACGTCTATTTTTCCACACGTATCTCTATATTTTCCTGATTGAGAAAAATCGATTTGTGCCTTGGCTCAACGCATTTTACATGTCTTAGTTGTATGCATGTTGCCGCAAGGGACTAAAAATTTCTTCCATAGATAACATCTTATACACATTCAAATTTCTTGGGCTACACATTATAGCTTCACATATAATTAAAACAAATAGTTAGGTAGGAGGCCTACTTCTTAGAAACATGACAATTTCTATGCAAGACTGACCATGAGATCGAAGCAAGGATACGGGCCAGCTTGATCCAAACAAGAAGGAAAGATCACAAAATTTGGACAAGAACTTGGAAAATGATGAAAAATACTGTATATAGGTGATGGATTCTGAATTCCTCCCATAGGAGTCAAGGAGCATCCATGTCTGCATGGCCGAAACTTTTGTTCTTTTTGGGTCAATTAACTGAGAAGACTCTGTGGGGACGATTTGTTAAGACTTTTTTCAGTCCAGGGAGTAGCAAATTTGCTTGAAAGATGGCAAGTTGTCATGGAGGAGGGGCACAAAAGCATCTATGCTCCCATCCCCTATGAAGGATGGTAGAAGAAACAGCATTCCTTCTGTGGAAAATAAGATGGCATGAATACGTAAGGACTCCCTCCCCTAAATCCAAGTCATAAAATGGGAACCTCAGCCAGCTATCCACCTCCAAATTGGGGCACAGAACAGACTTGTTCATGACGGCGGTGGGCACCAGGTCTTCCTCCGGGTCCTTGTGGGTGGCGAAGTCGATGAATGACCTGAAATAATTGTTGTTCACCTTGGCAATGGCATTGAATGAGCCTTGCTGCGTAAGGCAGTGGCTCCCGCAATAGGTCCTTGACCTTTGCACTAGGGAATGCCCACAGCACCAAGTTGCCAAAGTACTCATTGGCAACTCTAGGGTTCAGCCGGCTCCGGCCGTCCACGGAGATTCGAATGCATGTCGTTTCGAGTCCACCAAGCCCACGAGCCTTCGTTATCGTTCTCCATAGGTGAGCCAGCAAGCTTTCGAAAGTGCTACAAGTATTGTTGTTGTTGTCAATGCTCATGGTTCCATATGACTGAGAAGCCTTGGCCTTGAGCTTGGAGAGAAAGTCCAAGGTGAAATGGACCTTGTGGACTACAATATCATCCACAAAGTGATCATGCTGCTGATTATAATTAGGACAATCCTTGATGAGATCCTTGCTCTTGAATTCAATTCCTTTGTGCTCAAACTCAAAACAAGGTGGTTTTCTAGGATTGAAAATCGTGCGGTCGTGAAGAGGCAGCGGGTTCATGTCAAGTCCCCGGCAAGCTTTGCCCCAAGCAACTAAGAAGTCGCTCGTGGAATGCCCGTCAGCGACATGGTGGTGAGCCGTGAACCCCACCACCAATGAGCCACAAGTGAACCTTGTGAGCTGCACTTGCACCAACTCCTCCACACCGTTCAAGCTTGGGTGGAGGCTGAGGCTTATTGGGGATGGCCTGAAGGGCATGATTTGGTCAAGCCTGCCATCAACAGATGCCTCAACAAGCTTGACGCCTTTGTCATTGAGAAAAATGACAGGATCACCTTTCTCATTTTCACCAAGCCTGCCGGCCCACTCCCTGTATTCCGATAATGCCCTTTGAAGACCATGCTGAATGGTTGCATTTGGAGGTGTTGGTGGGCGATAGGCGTAAATGACTGCCATGTGGACGTCATAAGTCACCTTGTCGAATACACTGAGAGGGATGTACTCAAATAATGTTGTTGGGGTATTTCCATTGTTGTCAGTGCCTTCATTGATTGGCTTGATAACTTTAGTGCTCTCTATTTTCACCTTCATTGTTAGGAGGATTTAAGGATTCAATTGAAGATACAGACAGAAAGACAAAGGAAAGGAGATGATAAGAAAGAATTTATTTTGATGAGTTCATAGGAGGCACGAACGTCTCCATATATTTATATCGTGAGAGCTAACATATAGTTTGGTTTCGTTTGGTTTGGTGAAGATTTTCTGAGGTTCCCTGAATAAACGAGTACTAGGTTTCACCTGTCACAAAAAAGGTTACTTTCAGCCAAAAAAAAAAAAAAAAAAAAAGGATTTGTCTGCTTCTGTTTTCTTCCCAAGAAACGTTGTTTAGAATCTTAATCCCATGACCAGGACTTTTTCTTTCATAAAAAAAAAAAGAGTATAGTCTAATTAGCTCAAATGTAGAAAACTATGCATATTTTTTTTCTTGAACGATAATGATAATATTATTTATAACATCCTCTTAAAATAAGGATACTCTTCTAAAATTCAAACCCACTGCTAAGACAAAAAGCATAATGCTAGCACAAAAAATCAGCTGCAAATAAAAAAAACTGCTAACCCACTAGACAAACCAGAAGATGCCCAACAAATTAATAAACCCCACTCTCCATCAATGCTATTATTAATAGAAAAAAAAAAAAAATCTCCCTAGCACTTCAACGTGGGAGACATGAGTAATAAATCCACAAAACCATCCTCCCAGCACCACCTTTCCTAAACTCATACCATCGTCCCTTTCAAATTGACCATCTACCTAATCCCATCAGCTGAATTCATACAGAGCCACACCAAACTTCGGCTATTCCAGCAAACCAAAAGGCGCCAGACATTTATGATCCTGTAGAATGTAGGTCTGATTCAATACTATCAACTCTTTCCAAAAGAAAACTATTCACATAAAAAAAAAGTTAATGATTTCACTTAAATAGTTTTAAAAAATTATAACTCCTATGACTGTGCTTAGCCAACACACCAAAAGATCCCAGGCAATTATGATCCCGTAGAATATTAACCCTTTTTAAAAGAAAACTACCCATATTAAAAAAAGAGAAAAAGATTGGTAACTTTAATTAAATAATTTTAAAGTAGTTATAACATAATATAAGTTATTGAAAAATTGAATTTAAAAAAAAAAAGATAAATTATTAAATACTGTTATTGGGATTATGTAATTATTTTAAAATTACCTAAATGAAACTACCTAATATTACTCATAAAAAATGTTTATTATTTTTACTTATTATTTTTACTTATGAGTATAATTCATTTATAATCTCACACAATGTAAACCTATTTTATTTTTTTCATTTTAAGTAAATCTTATTTATAATGTGTTATATAAAATTATGATTGAATAATACTCATATATAAAGTGCGTTAAATTATAAATATAAAACAAAATTTAATGTAAAACTACGAGTACAATTGTTTTTGCCAATGAGTTGTACTTTAGTTGGTACTGAAATCGTTTTTAAGTTGAAAGTCTTGAATTCAACTCTTAATAGTAGTGTTTTGGTTCACATAATTGAAGATTGGTCAGCGAAAATACTAGGAATACTGGATCATTAATGGAATAAATTGTGGCAAAAACTTTCCAAATTAGACGAACAGCATAACTAGATAAAATACACACACACACACACACACACATCAACTTAGAATTTTATTTTAAAAAGGACAAGAAAAAAAAAAAAAACATGTATATGATTCATCAACTTTTTTCTTTGGTATACATGACTCAATATATATGCTGTGAGTTCCTTAGATAAATTTACAAAATTTGTTAGCAATATCTGTTAAATATAACGGAATTAGAATATAGAAAGATACCCATATAACTTAGTTTATATTCTGATACGTACTTATATATGTGGAGCAAATGGCAGTTGACTATAAAATTTTTATAGAAAAAATATTAGTTTGCTGAATTTAGTATTTCAAATGAAATAAGATTTAATAATTTTTGTAACAAAATTGATCATATTTACAATATAAAAATTTCAAATTTTAATTTCTGTTAAAAAAATTATTTATTTTATCGTAAAAATTATTAATTTTGTGATATTCTACCAATTAAGATATTAAAATTTTATAGATATATTGGTGATCTATTTTTATATAATGCGGTCGTTAAGTAATTCTGTCGAACAATTTCCCTCTTCTGCTGGGTCTTGCCATTTTTACACTCATATATATCGTTTTTTTTGTTGTTACTAGACCTGTCCACAAACCGTTACCACTTTACGTAATTTGTAATACGTAGAAGACACGTATTTAATTTAACGGTTTATTTATTTACTTTTTAAATTTAATATGTTTTTGATGATTTAATTATATAAATCTTTACATGTCAACTTTATACTTATTACTATATATGCAAGTAAGCTTTTCCATGTTAAATATGATGGAATTAGAATATATATAGATATCCAAATACTTAAATTATACTATGATACTGTAAGTATATATCTGAAGCAAATAGCAGTTGACTATGATATTTTATATACAGCGTCGGTCGTCGTCAAGTAATTCTAACAAACAAATTCCCTCTCCTACTGGGTCTTGAATGTATATATTAAGTGGCCCTTATATCCTCCCAGAGGTCCTTTGCGGCTACTGGAGAAGGACCCCCTCGGAGAGTATATTATTTACTTTTTGATATACTTCTAAGTGACCTCAAAGGACCTTGGGATGTATATTATCTACTTTTAAAGTAGATAAAATATATTAAGGACCTTTGCATAAAATATATCAAGTGGCCTTTCCCAATGGTCCCAAAGGACCTCTGGAGAGTATAAGGGTCACTTGTATAAAATACAGAGAGTATATTGTATATGTTACTAAAAGAATAACGCTCAATGATTTTTTATGATTGTCCTTATTTGAAGCTCAGCTTCTGTTAGATTGTTATGATGGGCTTGCAAAATAGGAAGATTTAGATTGGGGAGGTCCTTGACGTAAACACTTTGATACTCAAGTTAATAATGGATCGAGTAGGGCAAATGAGGGCCTTGAGTGTCCTCCTGCTAGGCCAATGATGAAAGGCTCAGGTGAAAGGGCGCCCTATGTGTCAAGGTGCTCATGGGTGTGAGGGTGGCTCAGTGAAGAGTCTATGAAGAGAGGAGAGTAGAGTTAGAGAGATAGTGTAGGGTTTGCATGGAAGGAGTCTGTGGATGAATGACCCAAGTCCATTGAGTGACTAGTCAAAAATCCTTACTAGAGTGCGCTCCTTTATACCTGTCAGGACTTTGGGGATAGTTTAATGCTTGACAAGAACGCTACTTGATGTTTGATGAAGGGCCATAGGTGAAGTGGGTCGATCAAAGAGGTAGCCTGAAGATCAGAGAGCTTGGGAGTGCCCTGCAAATTGCCTCTATGTGAACTATTCCAGGCCACTTGTAGGCCTTAGGCGAATTGGTTAGCCAGCCCTACCCTCAGGTGGAAGGCCCAAGTCCCCAGTAGTATCGATATCCATCAATTTTCTTTTTGATAAATATGATATTCAATAGATTTATATTTTAAAGTTTGCGTTTATATACTCTAATCACATTAAGATTACATGTTTTTAATTTTTTTTTCACAAAGTGTTGACTCTTTTAAGTATTGACTTATCTATCTATTATATAATTTTTCTTATGCAAATATCTTTTTTAATTTTCTTTCAAATTTAATATATACTAGTAATAGACTCGCATATTATATTTTTTTGAGGAGTCTATTATTTTGTTTTATTTAAAAAGAGAAAATTAAAAAAAATTAAAATTTGAGTATCAATTTTATTGCTGAAAAAAAGGATATTAAAAAAATAAAAATTTCCTCTCTAAGAAGACAAAAGGTGGAATTGAAGAGTAGTTCTTTTTCCTTTTTTAAATTTTTTTTTCTTTTATTTTTATTAATTATACATATTTGGGTTGCATGAGTTCTAAACGTATAAGAATAATTGTTAAAATGCATTGACTAAATTATAATACAGATTGTATTATAATCCAATAAATTGAGTTTCTTATTATAATTGTTACAACGTCTAATATAAGATCTTCTAAGAGAAAAAAATCAGATTTATTGGGAGCCCCCGGAATCCATGTTTGTGAAAATCAATGTTGACGGAAGTGCAAAGGGTACCCCAAGAATGGCTGAGTTTAGAGGTTTGGCTAGGGACACGGGTGGTCGTTGGTTGTTTGAGTTAATCAGGCATGGTGTGGTGTACATGGCAATTGCTTCGGAATTAAAAGCTATTTGTACTTTGTCCAAAAAAAAAAAAAGCTATTTGTACAGCACTTCAACTGTCATGGGCAAAAGGATACCAACATATGCAAAAGCGGGTTGGAAAATAGATTCTCGTCGCCCTATCACAGCTGAGTCTTTGGTTACTTAAACAGTCCCGTTAGGTTCGTCTCCAACATATACTCCGTCAAGGCAACTATTGCGCAATTTCTTGGCTAACTTGGGAGATGCTTGCTATCACACGGGATGGTTATAGTCTTGCTATAGCTTTCTTTTATTTTCTTTTGTTGCCTATTTAGCATCTGAAAAAAAAAAAAAAAAGTCTTCTCAGTGTGTTATATAGTACCATGATAAGATATGCATTTTTTTTAGTCATAAATTTTAATATTTTTTTATATTTAAGTTCTAAATATTTTTAAAATTTTATTTGAATTTTAAATTTTTTAATTTTTACTAAATCAGTTCATTTGTTAATAGTTATTATTTTCGATTTTTTGTTATTTTCGAAACTAAAATTAATATTTTTGAATCAGTTGTTATTTTTACATTTAAAAAATATTAATCGTAATTTCAAAAATAACAGTTGCGGTTTCGTTCGGTACAAAACTTGAGACAAAAGTCTCGAGATACGTAATTGTCCTCATATAAGAATGGTTCAACTGACGCAACTGTAACCACAGGCTCCTCTGACAGATTCATAGGCTCTCCTTTCGTTAAGATTGAGGGTTCCATGTCGCTGTCGGAACATGGTTTTCCGGTGAGAACAAAAGCCGATTTTGGTGAAGCATGGAACAGGGGAAGATGTAGCTGTAGGTGTGTGGGGGGCATTTTCCCCCTCTGAGAGAAAAAAAAAAAAAAATAATTTTACATTATTACCTTCATTCAAATTTATATTCTATCTCTTAACTTTTTTTTACCACCACATAATGATTATTTTGCCTTTAAGCCTTGAACTAGACAAAATCAATGTGCTTGATTAACAAATTAGTTTACATGCATGTGAATTTTGCTTCCGCTAAAAACAGTATCTGGATCCTCGCTTGCTAGAAATGCTCTAAGCGGTACCGGTGAGGGGTTAAGTTGTAGTCCTTGTTAACTTGCATACTTATATTCCTCTATAGACATGAAGAAAGACTTACGTACATGGGAACAAAGACTTACGTACATGGGAACTAACACTTAAAAGGTTAAAAAAAAAAAAAAAGAGACTTGCGTGTATAGATCGTCGGAAGACACCACTTTTTTTTTTTTTTTTTTGGATTCATTGGAAGACTTGACTTGGGTTCATCAATTTGAGTAAATTTATACATTAGGCGGCCATTTTTCCCCTGTTGAAGCGCGCTTTCCATGCTCGCCATTTCTTCATGTTGCGCAGTGTTCAATAGAAGAGAAGAAACCGCGCGTGCATGCAGATCATTATTTTTGGGTCTAATTGGTGGTTAGAGATTCTGGCTAGAACATAACTAGAGAGTGAGTGTCACTAGATAAAACACGGTTTTTTTTTTCTTATTTTAAATTTAAGTTTCTCGTAAAAAAAAAAATAGATGTGCAATTATGTTAGTAACTTGTACAACTAAATGTATTTTGACATTTCCTAATTCGTTAGAAAAATCTCTAATTTGTCGCACATTTTAGAGTGTTGGTTGTAAATTTACTGACTTTAGGTAGAAAACTGAGATTTCAAAAAAAAAAAAAATCGATGTAACCCAAATTTTGAATGCTTTCTAGCTAGATTTTATGAGCATAAAACCAATAAATTGATTGAAACGAGGGTTCAACTGTAGCTTGTTTGGGGTCAAACTAGATCTCACCTCAAAATTTTACATTTATAGCAGACATCAAGCTACAACTTATGGTCAAATCATTACTTAAAAAAAAAAAGATTATATGATTTCACGAGTCTAGAAATAATTCAATCAATTTATCAATTTTTCTTGCAGGAAAATTTAAGAAAGAAAACCTGTTTATTTCTTATTTATCATTCTCCAAATCAATAATTTATGACAACCCATCATGTTATCATCGATGCTAGTCCAATATGGAAATAAGAGAAAATACTAAATAATATGTTGTTGTCACGCGATGGGGCAAATACATTATACTTGTGGGAGGCTGGTTTTTATTGGAGTCCTAAAGGCTTGAATAATGGGAAATTTTAGGATCCGTTTGGTAATGATTTTGTTTTCTATTTTTTATTTATTTTTCACAAAAAAACAGAAAATATATTTTATTATTTTTATTTTTCATTTTTTGTTGAAAAGTTAAAAGTATTTTTCAAAGAGAAAAACAAATTGAGAAAACAATAAAAGATGACTTTCCCATTTTATTTTTTACTTTCTTTTCTATACTTTCTCTCACAACCTTTTCTTTCTCTATCCACCCTTCTTATCATATTTTTCTTTACTAATCCTCTCTCTATCCCTCTATATTTTTTCTCTCTCTACTATTTCTCTTTCTACTCATTCTCTCTCTACCCTTTCTCTCCTTTTTCTATCTCCACTGTTCTCTCTCTATCCTCTCTCTTCTTTTTCTCTCTCTACTATTCTCTCTAATCATTCTCTGTCAACCTCTTTCTCCTTGTTCTCTCTCTACTATTCTCTTTACTATTCTCCCTCTACCCACTCTCTCTCTCCTTTTTCTCTCTCAACCATTCTCTCTAATCATTCTTTCTCTACCCTCTCTCCCCTTTTTCTCTCTCTACCATTCTCTCTCTAC